>JBBPDB010000017.1:13402446-13426359 GCA_037974465.1 Brachypetersius altus | reverse complement strand
TGAAGGAATGCGGTGCAGGTAAAGTAAAAAGGGGGAAAAAAGGGGAACCTGGATGGACGACAAAGGGAAAACTAAAACTCAGGGGAGGAAGACCGGGGGAGACGAGAAGCGGGCGAGGCGACCGTGACAACACCTGAGGAGGTCTTGCTTTCTTTTCCTTTTCTGCTGTTTTTGGACTGATTGTAAACAGTCCATGAATGATGAAAGGAGATGTTGCTCGATATGACGTACTCTAAGTTACCAGAATAGTTTATGAATTAAGGAAATGACGAACACGAGCACTAGCAGCAGAACAAAGCAGTTCAATGGAGAAACAAGTTTGCGCGACCGTAATCTGTTTTTGTATTTGCACTGGATTGGTTTCTCCCAGCATGTACCGAACAGCCTAGCGTACAACTGCTGTTCTCCACAATTATGTTGTATTATTGTATTTTGTGGTAAATTAGCTGTAAATAAAGTGCATTTCACAAAGCTTGCTTGATGGAATTTTTCAAGCACTTTGTTGATTTTTTTTTTTTTTGTGTGTGTGCTTCTTTCTTCCTGATGAATTAGCCTCTTTCCTAAAATAAACGAAAAAGCATTGTGTGCTTTGTCCATGAACTGTGTAAACATTATACAGCAGACAACGCTGACTGCAGCTTTATTGTGTAACTTGATTATTAATAAATCTTTTTTTTTTTTTTCTTTCTTCAACAGGGTCGCTGCGTGGAGGGAAGAGAGCAGGACCAGATTTTATGTTTAACACATGATGTTCAAGGACTACAGACCTGGCCGGACTGCAGGTTAGGACTGAGGGTTCCAGCATTCTGTCCTGCAGCAGGTTGTCTGAGGGGTTGATGGGTCTTCATGGGCTACTGAGCCATACAGCCTCACAGCAGGGGCGGGGGGGGGGGGGAGTGTCTACGTTTCACACAGGAAAAGGGGATTTGCTGGTGTGATTTCTGCTGCACACCTGATAAGGCTGTCGCAGTGCCCATGAGCAGAAGGGCTCTCAATAATAAGAGGCTTGTCGTGTCTCATCTCCAGCCTTTTGGTTCCATTTTATCGGCAGCAGGTGCAAAATCATTGCCCGCGTCTACGTCGCCCCTCTTTTCATTTCTTGATTGTGTTCTCTGAAAGGGAGAAAGTTTCAGCGTTCCAGATCACCAGATCTCTTTTATCCAGTTTGGAAAGTTGCCACACTTTGACAGGTTTGACAAGTTTGAATGCGTTTTGCCAGCCAAGAGTAAAACGCGGCGTTTAGACTGCACAATGACACAAATAGCTCCGAGAGTCACGGCGATGGACTAAGGCGAAGACACACAGGCTCAAAGTGAATCAGAAAAGAAAGGATTCCTTGCAGAAAGTTGAACTCTCGAGGGGTTCTTTTGGGAGATAGGCACAATTTGCGTCAACTGTTTCGCGCGTTTCCCTTTGACAGTCAAAACTTGAATGGCTTTGAATTAAGATGCAATCGCGAGCTGTTTATTTTCAACCTTGGATTCACACGGAATGCTTCAAAACAATGTATCTTGCATTATTTCCAGAAATCTGTTGTTCTGCAGACCTTCATTGATATGCGGGGTCTGGCATGATGAAGTGAGGCCCAGTGCGGGGATCACCGGGTTACAGGAGAGGGGGCTGAAGGATCAAATCCCGACAGGAGAATTGAGCCGGCCGACGGCGAGGGAGTCTGTGTGGGAATGAAAGTAGTTAATTTTCTGAAAGCTCAGGGAGCGAGAAGGCTCGAGGAGATGAGCGTGTCTTTTTCTATTAGACTCACAGTAGGCTGCACTGGGTCATGATGAATTCGGATGCAGGTGTCTGGCCTGTCACACAGCTTCGGCCTGCCCACAGGTGGCCAGTTTGCACTGGATGGTCCAGAGCTACAGCTCCATGGACCTGGGCTGCCTCGTTTACTCAGGATCCCGCCTCCCATCAGCCAGGACCATGACTCATTCAGACAGACTTGGCATTCAGTAGGTGGCATGACTGACTGGCAGTTAAATGCTCGGAAGACCCCTTTCTCAGCTCTAGGCTTGGACTCGTGCCTTTAACACAAACTCTTTTTTGGGTTAGGTGTTGCTTTAAATTTAAATAATAGAGAGGCTAAAGGCTATGAAGTTCAACTTCACACCTGATTAATTGGTTTTGCGTGAGAAGTTGCAGAGCTGTTTTCTCCCCATGGGGTGAAGGGTGTTGAACTGTGAACAGGCTCTGCTGGAGCTGTGACTGGCATCAGAATGCTCTGTAATGAGCTTGTGTGCCGGGCGAATAAGTCATCTTAATGAATCTGGGGTGTCTGATTGATGTAATGTATAATAGAAGTGATGCATGAGGCCTGCGGAATGGCCAGCGCCGGGCCGCTCTTAGCGGAGATCCATGGCGTGATTCAAGGCCTGCAGTTAATATTGGCGGGGGCCTTTCATGTTTGAGATTCAATTTGTTCAGCTGAAACTCAAGTGTCTGTTGTGGCTTCGCTGTTCTGTCTTCCATAAAGCCAGCTCATTTAAAGCAGTTGAAATTGCAATAAAAAAAAAGATCTAATTCAGGGTGACAGCATTTAATCTTTCTCTTGAAATATAAGATCGCCAGGCATATATTATACAGCCTTATGACCAATATTCCTGTGTGGTTTAGCGATTCATCTCCAGCTATGTCCACACTCACAAGCACGCCCGAACGCCAAAACGCATTAAACCGCATGTTTGCTCTAGGTGCTCTCGAGTATTGGTGCAGCCGTTCCTCTCACCACATCTGTGGGTAATAGTGGTATGAATTGAAGCGCAGTGACCTAAACCCCTGGACTGATAAGGTAGCGAATCCTGACATTGTCACAATTTTGGCAGCCAAGTGAGGTTAAAATGCTTTCCAACCCTGTCAGCCACCCAAATCTATCAATATTTATTTGGCAGGTGGGCCCCAGCTCTAATCCAATTGCTAGAATATTGCTGTAGTCTGGTGTCCCCCACCCTCCAACCCCACCCCCTGCTCCCCTCCACTGCAGACGCTTTATGCCTTGCTCGCAAATAAAAAAAACTGAAAATATACAATTCTTATGTTCTCATAGCATGCAAGGATTTCCCTTTGAGCTGTGGGAGACTTGTTTATTTGTTTTTGCTTTTATTTGGGAAGATGTCAACATCCACATTTTGTCAAACGAATCGCCCGCAGGGTTAGTGAGATCTCCGGGAAAAAATTAAAAGAGCAACAAAAAAATAATTTCCATGATGCATCACCTTACGTTTTCACCTGCACACCTCTGCCTCGGGAGAGCTGAAGGTGAGTAAACTAGTCACAAGCCAGTAATTAAAAAAGGAGTGTAATAGACGTTAGGCATGCAGAGACGGATGATAAATGCTGGTGCCGCCCTAGACGGCTGCCTTTACCTAGAGTCGCCCCTACTGTGAGCAGGGGCTCATCGCGACAAACAGGGTTGAGACTCTGAGCTTCCCGGTTTTAGCATTACTGTCATGCGAGCCTAGAGGTGCTTGGACAAGTAGCATATCTGAACTGATTCGAACTTGTTGTCTGAACTATTTTGTATCACTTGGTAAGTTGAAGCGCTCTCATATTTGTGATTTCTTCTGCATCTTTGCTCTTTTAGGTTTTAATGACCATGTAGAGAATCGGTGTAGCGAGGGATGTCGCGAAGTTCATGAAGGCATTCATCTAAACACGCTATCGTTTATTTTTTTAACGTTATCCACCCATTAACAGCGACTGTTTTGTCTAAAGGCCTTTGCTGCTGAAATAAGCTGTACTTTAGTCCATCATTTTTATAGCTTAAATAAAAGCAACAGCTTCATGAATACTGAACGAATGAATGAATGAACAAAATGAATTGAATCAGTCAATCAATTAATTTATAAGTGTTTGACTTTTTTCAGATTAGCTCTGCTATAAGACAAGAAGGCTCAAAAGGCTGGCGGACTGGCGTTTGTGCTTTTACTGTTGTGATTGGCTTTGTAACTCCGAGCTTTACGGGCGAGTTTTACTTTTCTTTAATGCAGTTGAACCACCAGCCCTCTTCTCTTTTCCTTTCTCATAAATGAAAATGGGCAAAAATAGCCTGTTTTATGTCTGTCTTTTAAACTAGAGTCATTTTTTTTTTCTTTTCACGAATACGCCGCTGCAGCACTAATGCACTGTGGTAATAACGTCCAGATCTCATTGTAGTTAGCACTCATTTGTCGCAGCCCAAAGCCAAATTACTGTTTGATTCAGATGCACTCATAGAATAAGCAAGCCGCTGAAAGAACATCATTGTTTAAAGAAGGGAACAGAGCAGCAGACATTGCTCCTAAGGGTGAAATAAATTAAATAAGAGCACAGAACGGCTTTCACTCCTTCTCAGGGAGGGGAGAGAAATAATTTGATTCTACCTGGAAAACATTTAACCTGCTTTTATCACGGCCAAGCCCCTGTGGCGAAAGCACGGAAACAGTGTGTACCCAACAGGGCCAGAGTCTCTGGGTCTTTGTAATCAAAATTAGCCTGCTGTCAACACGAGTCTGCAACTTCGGCTTATTGTAGTAAACATTTACATTGTTTATCGCACGGGAGCCGCCTACCACCCGGGCTGGAGGTAATTTTGCTCTCGCTCCAGTTTTTGCGGCCACCCTCGTTTGAAAAGAACCGAGAGAGATGGAAAATGAATGGCTAACATATTGATTCATTTCCTGCACTGGGCCAATTTGCATCTAAAAGAGTCGTCTATTTTGTTCTCCATTTAAAAGAGGCTCGTGTTTCTGCCTGAACCCTAATAATAGGTTACCATAATGCATGAACCTCTTTTTTGTTTCCTTCTTGGCTTTAAATGTGTCATTAAAGCAATAATGCCCTGATATGTAATTGCCTCTCAGCAAGTGACTCATGCGTGTGTGAAATGGTTTGGTGAATGAAGATAGGAATGGTTGTGCTCAGCTGAAACCTCAACCATCTCATTTCTTTCTGCAATGGCTTGAAAACTGTTAGTGTTAGTGAAAGACGTTGGTGCTGGAAAAATGAAAACGTTGGATCTTGAAACATTTCCCCAGTCAAGCGGATTTGCTTGCACCCTGAAAATCAGCCTGGCAGCTTTTTGTGCAAGTAAGTTATCAGCGGCCTCTTTGGAAGCTAAAAATGTTTTAAGTTGTTTGTGAGAATGACACAAGGTGTTTCATGGCGAAGGCCTGTTTGCCTCCAGTAACCTGTGATAAGTCAAGGAACTGCACGCACATCAACAAAATTCCAGACAAAAAAAGGCCAGGCTTACGCACCAACTAAATGTGATGTGAAGACCCTGGTCAAAGCCGACAGCCCCCAGGGGGTTTTAGGCTGTTTTTTTTTCTTTCTGTTTCTCACCAGTAAAGAAGTAAAGCTGCAAGAGTAAGTAACACAGGTCAACAGGTCAAAATCTTCAGAGATACGTTTATGTAGGTTTATGTACAAAGGTTTTGTGGTGTTTTTCAAGCTGATTTCAAATCTGTGTTTAGTTTTTCCCACACGTACAGTGTTTGTGATGAAGCTAGTTCTATATTGCATGATAATTAGCATATAATATAAAATAGAAACAGTGGTAGCTGACTGACACTGAACATTATATCTATGCCACAGTGTGGTCCTGTCTAACTTCACACTGAAAATATTGAAACAGTTACTTGTTTGGTGTCTGCGGTTTAATAAAAAACACATGCAAGTCTATTGCAAATCGAATATTACTCATAACTCAAAAAGTGACTGAGAAAAAACTTTACGATTTTTAACCCACTATTCGGTTTGTTTCACAATTCTTGTGGGGGGGGGGGTACTGCTTTGTAGAGATGGACACGGAATTTCTTTGAGATGTGAAAGAGATGTGAAGAATCAGTTCACTGAAAACAAATCGTTCAAAAGACTCATTCAACGAATCACCGAATCATTCAGTGCTTGGCGGGAGGAGCAAATCCGACTTCCTGAACTGAACGGTTCAGGCTTCAGTTCATTCAGTTCATGGCTTCCAGGACCGGGAGACGAGTGTTGTGACTGTGTTGCGTTTGTAAAAATAAACTTGTGTATAAATCATGGTGTTTTAAGTGTCCTGTCCTATGGTAGCTGTGCTATTTAACTGGTCAACTCTGCAAATGGGGCTCAGTGAGTGATTCGTTCACTGAACGTATACTCCACAGTACATTCAGTGAAGAATCAACACTGAACATGCACCGTTCCCTCGCAAATTGGCGCAATGAATCATGCATTTCCTAAAACTGTTTATACACTACTTGTTACATGCTGTGTCCTACTGTTCATGAGTTGTTGCAATTTAGCAGAGATTACAAGTTACACTTGAACACAACACAGCTGGTGAGTCTCACTCTCTTCTCATTACTGCCAGCCTAACGTTTTAAGTTTGTTTATCTGGAAACTAAATCTGTTAAAACAATGGAGAGTAATGGTCACCATGAATGGGTATCCCTCAGAGGACAATCATTCAGGAGAGTTTAGTTCACTGAGCGATTCGTTAATTCAGTTGGTCCCTCTCTCCCTCACTGAACTCCCTCAACTGAACTGAGAAATGAATGAATCACTTGAAGTGATTTGCTTCAGTACGGTCCCTTAAAAGATTTGTTATTTTGAATGAATCGTTTGCGAACGACACAACACTAGATCTGGACGGGAAGGATAACTCCGGGAGTTGGAGGGGGCGTGGCGTTTTTCTCCCTTCTCACACCGTGACACTGGTTCATGGATCTGAGTTTCGCGATTTCGGTTTCGTATCGCATATCGTTACAGCCCCAGAATTCAGCCCGAAAAACTGGTTTAGAAAAGTGTGTTGTGGTTTCTAATGGTTACAGAAAACATTATTTTGTTGACCTGTGGAATTAGGTTCGAAAAAGGATGAATAATAACTCATAATAAGCAATTCATAGTTACTTAGGTGCAGGAGAAATCCAACACTAAACAAATGTAATAAGCAGGACAGGAAAAACGTTGATGACTCTGAACTCAGTGAAGACTTTAAAGAGGACCTTGGACAGCAAAAAAAAAAAAAAAAGCAAAGCAATGGAATCTTGATCAAACTCGAAACCCAGATACCCAAGGCAAGACCTGATTTTGGACATATTACAAGAAGACCAATGAATTGGAAAATACAGTTATTAAAAGTAAATGAGGAGGAAGTCACCCAGAAACAAAATGAATGAACACAATCAGACGAACCATGAACAAGATACCAAGAAGCCTGAGGACCCAAACAGAAGACAGGATTCAGAGTTCAGGAGTCAGAGCTTAGAGGAATGGTTAAGCAGAAAGCTCTGCTTACCGCAGATGTAGTAAATCAGCCAAGAATTATTGGGCGTCCAAATTTTGTTTCCAAGGCTGGTATTCATAGAACAGTTGTGAGGAGTGTGCATATTTTATGGTCTTTGTCACAAAATGGATTCTGGATCGGTGCCTCCTCCTGAGGTAGTTTGAGAATCTGAGCCTGTTGTCTGAAGAGACGCCTGCAAGGGTGTTTAGGTACACATGCTGAATTGCTGTTGAATTGAACTGTATGTTTTCTCAAATAACTCAAATGACAGAGCGATTCCATAGGGATTTTGGAAGAAAGCGTAAAGGTAATGATGCGCTCACACAGAAAAGAAATGCCTGTGCATTCTTATGAGCTCACAACTGAAATCTGCATAATTATAGTTGGTCAAAAAGCTCCTTCTTGGTTGAGCTTTGGGCTCTCATAGACACAGAATAACATTGTTTTATATGCAGGTGATTAACCTTTCCTGGGGACCTTTTTTTCAGCAAATGTAAGATAGTCAAGAAACCGCAGAATTAGGTGTGTGGGCAGGAGAGAGCGAGAGATGACTGTTCCGGGGATTTGGATATATCAGTTTTTAATTAGGTCAGTCAATAACAGGAAGGCTTAGTTACTATCAAGACAACCCTCCACTATCAGGCCGCTCTGTATATACTAAAATCATACAGGCATCCTTCATTCATCTTAAACATGCCTCATTTATACTGGTTAAAAAGATGCTGCTTTCAAAATGTGTAAGAATTGCCTGATGGTGCGTTGCAAGTTTATTAGATCAACCTCAAAAATGACTTTATGGGCTAAAAAAAATAAACTACTTTTATGGATGAAAAAAGACATGGAGTGTCTTTCTATTTATATATATACACACACACACACACACACAGTTTTTCGCAGATCATGAGTCGGGGGTTCAGTCACACGCAGATTTTTTAAAAACCAAACTCATAGTTTGACACGGAAGCTACAAATATTCATCTTTGTTTTGCTTTTTTGATGCAATAAATACATTTTTTTCACACAAGGGGACTCTGGGTAGGCTGTAGCCGACCTGGAAGCACTTTTTTCGAATTCCACACCAGAGTTGAGCCCCCGTGCTCCAAGCACAATTTCTCCGCAGTGCAAGCACTCAGACACTTCAAACTCCAGAATTCGATTGATCTCTAGGAGACCTTTCCAACAAGCCCTCATTTGTATTTTTAGCCCGAGTAGATCAGGGGTTATTCCCCGAAAACTGTTCACCTCGCTGCGGTGTCTCAATACTTTTGTCCAACGGCCTTCCGAGTTGCGTGTCTCTGCGGGGAGTTTACCTTTACATTTTCTATAAGGGTAATGCGTTAAACTGTGCTTAAAATGAGTGTTCTGGGAGCATATTTGGGGTTTACCCTATAAAATAGGCATTTTTAGGCATTCTTTTTTTTACCAAAACACAACAATGAGGTAACTGTGTGTGTGTATGTGTATGTGTATGTGTATGTGTATGTGTGTGTGTGTGTGTGTGTGTGTGTATGTGTATGTGTATGTGTATGTGTATGTGTATGTGTATGTGTATGTGTATGTGCGTGTGCGTGTGTGTGGATGTGCTGGATGTACTTTGTGCTATTTCCAGTTTTGCAACTGCATGCAAGGACAAAAAACATTGTCTATATTAACTGAGAAAAATGTCGATGATATACTTTACCTCCTAATATTTCCTTTTGATTTTTTTCTGTATTACAGTAAAAAACATGTGAGGTGTCATATCTTCCCTCATCACCCTTCATCACTCATGTCCTGGACATTCCAGGATTTCACTGCTCTGACTCCTGCTAACCAAAGATTGGAGAACCTTCATCGCCATGCAGGAACCCGCAAAAGGAAATGAGACATTTCTCCTTTCCTGGGACTGTATAGAGGGGGAGTATAGGGGGGCTGTAGAGGCTGTGTTTTACAAGCCAAAAGGCAAGTAGGTCTGGTTCTGCACTCTGGGGCCAAAGCATCTGCAATCACTCGGTGTGGAATAAGGGTTCTCAGAAGGCCTGCTTTGTCTGTGTCAGAGCTTTGTGTAAATGCTGCACCCTAGAATCTGTGCAATCTATGAGATCAGACTGAAGATAGCCATGATTTGATACATGAAATCATGTAACTCTGAGAAATGATTTCAAGAACTGCAAAAAAAGAAGTATAATGCAAAGACACTTTATATTCTTTCCTCCGTTTGTATCTCTGTGATCTCTACTAGACTAGATGCAACTTTTTGTGGCCCAAAGGTAGAGTTTGACTAAGTAGTCCAGTTACTCTTGAATGTCCAGTTGTCATCTGAATCCAGAAGAAACTTGCAAACTGTGCAGAAGCTTTTATGCACAAGTAAATCACTTATAAAAGTATTTCATGACATATATTGCAATACTGGTGGCGCTTAATGTTTAATATCAAAGATCATTAAACATATATCACACTTAGACTGTCTGTATGTTTAAATATGTACATTTTTATAGATATTTAGAAATGAAGGCCTTTTGCTAATATGTAGATATAGAAAAAAAACTATTTTATGAGGGGTAGAGCGTATTTCCTATCTGTGAATCCATTATGTTAGAAAATTCTTTTCATATTGAAGCATCCTGTTATTTGCTTATTATTTTGTCAGTGTGCTTCTGTTTTACACAAAGGTTAGTCTGTGATTCATAGAAAAATGTTTTTGAAATATCATTATTGCACATTTGTTGGTTTGAGACCATAATTTATTAAATAATTATCAATAAACACTGTATATTGTACATGTTTGGCCTGATGTAGTTTTTGTGTTCATTATTGACTGTTCCTGAGTGATTGTATTCTCTCAGCTGAATGTTCAGGGGTGTTTCTCTGAACTGAGTATAAAATACTGACAGCTGTTCAGATTGACCCTAATCCTACAGTTAGGGTAAAAACACAGATGTTCTTCTGATGGTCTCAGTCAGACTACCAAACTGAAGTGTGTGCAGCTTATGGTAAACGTCTTTAGCCCCATCTGCTGGACTGACTGTCTAACAGCATGCTGTTGTCCCAAACCTGGTCCTGGAGGAACACAGTGCAACTGCTGTCACTCAGTCAGGGGCTGTTAATGGGCTGATTGGCTGGATCAGATGTGATGGGAGTAGTGAAAACACCCACAGCCTGCCTGCAGAAACAAGGTTAGAAAATGTTGGGTTAAAGGGCCCATATAAACCGCCTTTGCCCCACCCTTAGCAAAAAGTAGTGTACTTTGAGTATACATATTTTATACTAAAACGTAAGCAGTATACTTGAAGTTGACTTTTTATATATTATATTTTATATACTTAAGAATAGTATAGTGAAGTATTCTCAACCTCTACTGATAAGTATAAAGAAAGTATTTAAAGTATACTTTTGTAAACTTAAAATGACCTTAGAAAGTATACTTAAAGTATACTTTCATAAACTTAAAAATGATCCAATTTAGTCGGAAGAAGTCTTAAATTCGTATACTTTCTATACGAAGTACATGGTCTGTATACCTGCTATACTTATACTCAATAAAATGAACTTCAAGTTTTTGCTATGGGCACTTTTTTAAATTTGAAGTGTCAATAAGTATTGATGCAAAAAAAACAGTTTAAAGGCACAATAGAAATATTCTAAGGAAAAAAAAAGAGGTTTAAAATGTCCTGTCTTCTGCATCCTCTACCCTCACACCAACTATCTTCATGTTCTCTTTCACCGCATCCATAAATCTCCTCACTTCTAACCTAAGCCTAGCTTCCACCACTCTTTCCCGAAGCTTCATTGTGTGACTCATTAGCTTTATTCTCCTGTAGTTGCCCCAATCTTGTACATCGCTCTTGTTCTTAAAAATCAGCACCAATACACTTTTCCTCCATTCCTCTGGCATCTTCTCACTGGTCAAGATCTTCTTGAACAACCTACTCAAAAACTCTACTGCCCCACTCTCCTAGACACTTCCATACTTCCATAGGTGTGTCAACAGGGCCAGCTGCCTTCCCCCTCTTCATCCACTTCAAAGCCTTCCTCATTGATAAATCGATGTATAGATAACTATGTAACACAGAGAGAAATACAATGAACGTTTTTTTTCCTCTAGTGGAACAAGCTGACATCAGACTGTATGTCTGTTGGTGAAAGCAATTAGTGAGATCAGATTGTTCCAGAAAGTTGTGGGCTGTGCTGTTGTAGATTAAGACCTACCCCCAATCCACACACACACTCTTTCACGCGTCCCTTTCTGTGAGAGCTCACAGATTCTAGAAAGTACCAGTCAGGCCTGTACTGCTCCAGCTGTCAGGGGGCTAACACCCTCCCCACCCCCGGCCAATGTGGGGGGGCTAACATGTGCTGCTGATAGCTCAGCTGTCATACCTACACCCTAAATAGACCATTTCTGAGACACTCCATTTCTCCTCTGGAGGGATGATCTGCTGTCCATTTTGGCACTCTGTCTTGACAATATCATGATTAGTTTGAGTTGTGATCCATTAACTGCTCAAGGAAAAATAAAACTCTAAGTTTCTGCTCGAAGTACAAAGGTAAAATTTGTCATTCACCACAGACGTTAGTTGAAGGTCCTGGTCCTCTCCCCCCACGGATGGAAGTGGTTTAGCCCACTATCCTGGTATGTGCCCACCTCACTTAGAGATAAATATAAATGCAACTTGGGGGTCTGTCACACTGAGAGTAGAAAACCTTAGGGAGTGCTACCACTTGGTGAACCACTGCTGACTCTGAATCCAGGAATCAACTGTTCTAAACAAAGGTATGTGAATTCTGGCAGATTTGTGTGATTTCATTTGTTTTTTATCGGATGAAATTGGATGTAATATGGTGTGAAAGCTTATCTTTAGGTAAATTAGGCTGTATATCCTTTAAGCTGATGTGAAGGTAAGGCCTCCCAGCAGGACAAAGTTTTGCCCAAATAAGGCATGAGGGTAGGACACTTCAGGTTTGAGATGATAACATGTGCCGAACCATTTGTTAAAGAACCTTCACAAGAAGAAGCAAAATGGTGAGCTCAATCAGTGGAGCAGAAAAAAGGACATTTGATAGTTAATTACAGTGTAGTGCTGCTTGTAGAATTCCCAGAAACACTTTGCATGACTTTTTGATCTAGCATGGCATATGCTGCTTAGTTATAATTATAATCTATGAAGTATATATTACTATTGCTATTTTTAGATGTTTGGAAAATGTATCAATGTTCACATTTCCTAATGCTGGAGTAAATCTACATGCACAGATTTTACCTGACCAGATTGTGATGCAAGTTTCTTATTCGTTTATTTAAAGCTAACAATACAGTGACTAGTATGTAGGTAACATATAAATGTTGTGGTACAGTGAGATTACAGCATTTTAAGGGGAGCAATATTCTTGTCCAACCTTAGGGCAGAGGCCCATACTCCTACAAGGCTTTATGTGATGTTCCTTATCATTTACTGGAATAAAGGAGATGCCCTGATAAAGAAAATTACCCTTTTTATGGAAGTATTGAAGTCTTAACCGCTTTTTTCTCAGATGGGAGAGATGGGAGATCCAGTACAGTTAAAAGACGAAGGCAACAAGCACTTCCAGGCAGGAGAGATTGACAGAGCCATCGAGTGCTACACAAAAGCCATCAAAGCCTGCAAGGATCAAAAAGCCCAAGCTGTCATCTACAGAAACCGATCGGCCTGCTTTCTGAAAAAGGTAATTCCTCACAAAAATGTGCCTGAAGGGCCTCCATGTTGAATATGGTTTGACAAACCATCTTAACAGGTACTTTCTTTGTTTCCTTTACATTCAGTCATAATTTTGGTTTTAATCCTCTACTCTCTTAGGAAAACTACTCATGTGCTGCCTCTGATGCATCTAAAGGTATGTGCGTTTTTTTGATTTTGCCTGGCTTTGGCTGACCTTAATTCAATTACAGCATAGCTGCATTAAAACATTAGTTGTCACCGAGTTGCTAAAACATTTGTTTATTGTCACAGCCATAGATGTGGATGCCGCTGATATCAAAGCCCTGTACAGAAGATGCCAGGCACTAGAGAAGCTGGGAAAGCTGGACATGGCCTTTAAGGACGTCCAAAGATGCGCAACACTGGAGCCTAAAAACAAGACCTTTCTTGAAACTCTCAGAAGACTTGGAGCTGAGATCCAACAGAAGGTGAGATTTCCATCTAGATGATCTTTGATGAAAAGCATTTTTTAAGTCACAGAAGGTAAACAATACTTCATAGCAACCTTCAAATATATTTTACATTCTGTAAATTGTGTTTAGTGTGCCTTTGACCATATATCACACTTTTGAAATATAAGATAGGCCAGTAAATTACTACACGTTTCTGCACACTTTGTCTAAAGTTTTGACTAAAGGATGATAAAGGTATTTACTGAAGTTAAGGGTTTTAAAGAATTCACACCGTCTGAACTTCTCCTACAGCTGAAGACCACCTTCTCCACAGACTCTAGAGTGCAGAACATGTTTGACATTCTGCTGAGTGATGAAACGGATAAAGAAAAGAAAGAAAAGGTGGAAACACGTTTTGCCCATAGTGAAATTCTATAAGAATATCAGTAGAATTTTGCAACTGTCCTTTTAAAATGTTAAAACTGGTGTTTGCTCCTCCTTCAGGCGGCTAACAACCTGATTGTGCTGTCTCGAGAGGACGCAGGCTCAGAGAGAATCTTCCAGAATAATGGCGTGGCTCTGCTCATGCAGCTCATCGAGACTGGAAAGGTTGAGATGATCTTGGCTGCCATCCGGACACTGTCAGGAATGTGCACCGGCCACAGAGCGAGGGTGGGTGACATAAAGAGACATAGGCACACTGAGGAACACCATGTGAACCACAGTTTTTCTGAAATAAACTTTTAGAGGTGGCTTTCTTGACAACTACACTAAAATGTTATCATTATTTAAAAAAGTAATAGTAGAATCCACAAGAAATGTCAGTTCACCAAATATTGAATTTCTCCTTCCACCTTTTAATTAATCATGTTTTGTGTGCATGTATAGGCCACTGCCATCATCCACATGATAGGAATTGACAAGCTGTGCAGGATTATGGCCATGGACAATGAAGATATTGCGTTGGCAACCTGTAACCTATTCCAATGTGTCTATGAATCCCTGTCTGGGGCAGACAGCAGAACCTATGGCAAAGAGGAGGCCCTTGTGCTTGGTAATACAGACTTTGGTTGTGGTTTTTTCATTCATGTCTTAACTCCTGCAGTGTGCATGTTTTCCATGTGTTGTCACTAAAGTATGAACTTGCCATTTAAGAAGTTTTCTCTTTGCTGTTGATCAAAAGACTCAAGTAAGGATCTGAAGACTATACTTCTGGCTCTGTTGGAGATGATTGCCAATAAGAACGTCTCTGGACATGGACGAGACCAAGCACTCAACCTGTTGAGCAAGAATGTGCCCAGAAAGCATAAGAAAGATTCTGATCACTCTAAGACTCTATTCACCATTGATCACGGTTAGTATTGCAATTGTTTAAAGGGCCCATGTCCTTTGTTATTGCTGTTGTCCAGTTATGTGTTTTTTGTACAAAAAGCTATCATAATTCATTTTTATATATCATTTACCACTTATAATTGAACAGGCTGTTTTTATTACTGTACCCTTAAGAACAATTCATGTAAAAGACTTCTCTTCTGGTTTGCTTCCCTGTACTGATCCTTTTTCAAGGACTTCAGCTTGAAAGGGTGAGGCTAAATTTCTGTAGGCTGAAAATGTAGGCTGATATGTGTAAACGTGCCACAGAAACACAAAAACTGTTTTTGTACTTCAGTGGCTATATATGGACCATATGAACTGGAGAGTGAATTGTATACTTTCAAATACGGTTTACATACCAAACTCTTTTATTCAGAAATTTGAGATATATATACAGCGATTCACAGGTCATGTTATTTTACAAACCACATCTGCCAACCGCAAAATGATTTAGAATTTAGTCAGAATGCCATATTGTCACTTTTTGACCCACCCTGCTTGCACCCAGCTGACACAGACCTGCACTGCTCAAGCCTCAATTCTGATGTTTATTTTTCCAACTCAGGCCTCCGAAAGATTCTCAAGGTGTGTGGTCAGGTGCCAGAGCTACCCGACCAGTTGCTTTTGACAGAGAATACACAGCTTATTGCAAGCGTGCTCCTCAACAAACTCTATGACGACCTGCGCTGCGATCCTGAGAGGGACAATTTTAGGGACATCTGTGATGAGTACATCAAGTGAGAAGAATACCATGCACATTTTCATACTGTCATTACTACGACTCCACAATCACCACTTATCCAAACTACTGCCTCTGTCTTCTGTTCACAGGAACAAATTTGACCCCGAAGACATGGACAAAAACATCCATGCCATCAATACGCTCTCAGGAATTCTACAAGGACCCTTTGATGTGGGTAACGTACTGGTGGGTCGTGAGGGTGTGATGGAAATGATGGTTGCTCTGTGCGGTTCTGAGAGGGAGGTGGACCAGTTGGTGGCCGTAGAAGCCATTATCCATGCGTCTACTAAAATGAGCAGAGCATCCTTCATCATCTCCAATGGAGTGTCTCTGCTCAAGGACGTCTACAAAAAGACCAAAAATGAGAAGATCAAGATCAGGGCACTTGTGGTAAGAACTGGAAATCTGCAGTTGTAGAGGAGTTTACATTTGTGCACTTGGTCTTGTAAAGTAAATATTGTTATGGGATTTAAAAAATATATATTTAATTTTATATAATTAATTTATTCACTCATTATGGTCACATTGTATAACTGTTCTGATATCTTGATAATGAATTGATAACTGCTCAATACAGTCTAGGTGAATACCGTATAAGCCAAAAAGTCTCCCATTGTTTTAAAGGGTGATATATTTGCGTGATTTTATATACCAAATATTTACTCTGTAAGGTATTTGACCATTTTCCACCTTTCTTGATTCCTTAAAGAGGCCATGTTTGTCCCTGTGCCTTTAACACTGATATAAGTAAAGTACCTTTTCTGATTAGCTGCTCTGTACTGTGCTTCCTCTTTAGTACTTTAGTATTTAAATAATTTTTCTTCATTTCCTCAGGGTTTGTGTAAACTGGGCTCAGCCGGAGGTGATGATTACAGTATGAGACAGTTTGCTGAGGGCTCCACTGAGAAACTGGCCAAGCAGTGCAGAAAGTGAGTGACGTCAGTGTCGTAGCTGACAATGAAAGAATGTAGTCATTCCATGACAGGCATCTCATGATGCAGGCATGGAAATAAAACAGTTATACCACACCTACTGCAAGTTAGCAATGAAATGACTGCACATTATATTGCAGATGGTTGTGCAACCCCACCCTTGATGTTCGCACACGGAAATGGGCAGTGGAGGGTTTGGCCTATCTGACCAGTGATGCTGATGTGAAAGATGACTTTGTTGAGGATGAGCCAGCTTTGAGAGCTATGTTTGAGCTTGCCACGGTAAGACTGACAAGTAATAATACATTCATGGACTTTATGCTGTTACCATTGCACTCATTTGTAGTAGAAATTCTAACATGGAAAAAAATTATTTTTCTCTTCTAGTCAAAAGATAAGACCATCTTGTATGCTGTTGCCTGCACATTGGTGAACTGCACCAACAGCTATGATAAGAAGGAGATCATCCCTGAGATGGTGCAGCTGGCCAAGTTCTCCAAGCAGCATGTCCCTGAGCAGCATCCAAAGGTAATGAACAAGCAAGGGTGTATCAAACTTTCCAAAAGTGGGCGTGTTCCGGGATGGGGAAGCCAAATTATAAATACAATCCCAACCGATTATAACTTCCGGAATTTCTACATTTCTACATTTATATACTAGGCCTAGGCCTGGCCGACACTATGGAAATAAAACTCTAGTACTCTTAATAACCCAGAATGGAAGAACTTCTTTATGCCACGTGCATGGGTGTTGTCTGATGTAGTGGTGATTTCTGTTAAATGTCATTGCTCACAGCAAGTTATACTGTGCCCTAACCACACTGACCTGCTAAGGCCTCCTTAAGAAGAACTGACTTTTTGTGATGTTTATTTTATGGAAACAATTAGGATTACAACTGAGTTATGGTGTTTATTAGCTTAGCCATGTCTATCTTTTAAGGATTATTTGAATGAGCCACTGTATACTGCAACATGCATATTGTTTGCCTCAGGACAAGAAAGACTTCATTCAGAGGAGAGTGAAAAGGCTTTTAAAGGCTGGAGTGATATCAGCACTTGCGGTCATGGTCAAAGCAGACAGTTCCATCCTGACCAATCAAACCAAGGAAATGCTTGCAAGGTAATGATTCTAACTTCAAACACCCATCTGTGTTAAAACTGACCTATGACAGGACATCTGTCAAGTCGCAGGACATTGGTCGAATGTTAATATTTTGCCTCTTTTAGGGTGTTCCTTGCCTTGTCGGACGATCCAAAGGACCGTGGAACAATTGTTGCCCAAGGTGGCGGAAAGGTAAGAGACCAAAGGTCTGAGCATGGGTCTGGTTATTATTATTTCTTCTGTTTCAACAATCCTTTTGATATGTTGGACTCTGTTGTACAGGCACTGATTCCTTTGGCTATAGATGGAACAGATGCAGGGAAAATCAAGGCTTCCCATGCACTGGCTAAAATTGCTGCTGTCTCTAACCCTGAAATTGCTTTCCCTGGTGAGAGGGTAAGACCATTTTACACATTTCCAGTGATGTAATGGGACAGATGTATTGGCCAATCAGAATCTCTAATGTGAAGCTAATTACATTTCTCACCAACAGATATATGAAGTCGTGCGACCACTCGTTTCTCTGCTGAACACAGAAAGAGACGGTATGGAGAACTATGAAGCTCTACGGAGTCTGACTAATTTAGCTGCAATGAACGACAAGCTGCGGTAAAAGTCATGCACACTATACAAGTCACACATTTAAATGTTGCTACCCCTGAATGATAGTTAGTAGCCACCAATCCACATTTTCATAATGCTAGTATAATTCATTGTCAGCATGGTATCACTGAACCATTGCTTGAGCCATTTGTCTCACTTTTCTTCCTTATCCTTGTCTCAGAGTGAAAATCATAAAGGAGAAGGCTCTTCCAGAAATTGAGAACTACATGTTTGAGGAGCATGACCAAATCAGACAGGCTGCTACAGAGTGCATGTGCAATCTGGTGTGCTGCAAAGAGGTGAGAAAAACACTTTATTGACACAGACTGTTGCATAAAGCCGTATTGTCACTTTAATAACTTTAATAACTTTAATAACTTTAATGTTATTTTGAAACACCATTCAATCACATCATGTTAGGTACAAGAGAGGTATACGCAGGATGGAAATGACAAGCTGAAACTGCTCGTGCTGCTTTGCACTGAGGATGATGAGAGTCTGCAGAGAGCTGCAGCTGGTGCCTTGGCTATGCTCACTGCAGCACAAAAGAAAATCTCGGTCAAGATAACCAAAGTGGTACGTACTCACTTGTCCGACTGTGTCTGTTGGTCATTTTTTAAATGCCTTTTAAGTGTCTTTTAAATTAGCAAGAATATCTAGAACACTTTCACTTCACTTCACTTTGTGAAATGTAGTTAAATTTGGTGTTGATGTTTAGAATACCAGCAAACATGCAGTTTAGTTAGTGTTTAAAGGCTGGGTGTGAACGCATTAATGACAGTGTTCACATTTTGATGATCTCTTTGGGTCTTGTCTTTGGGGATATTTTTGATCTGCAGACTGTACAGTGGCTTGAGATCATGCAGAGGTTATGCCTCCATGAGAATCCTGAGGTCCAACATAGAGGCCTGGTTACGGTATTCAACATGCTGGATGCTGATGAAGAGGTGGCCAAGAAGATGATTGAGAGTGAGCTGCTGGAGATCCTTTCCTATGTGGCCAAGCAAGAGGACAATCCCAAGAGACAAGCGGCCATCGATGCAGCACGTACCTGCCTGTCCAAAGCTATGGATCTTGGACTTATCAAACCGTTCACACAATAATTCAGAAAGAAATGTGTTAAACTGAAACTGGAATCAGAAGTGATAGAGACCCTCGGAGACTGCTCTGCTTTCTGGGAAAGTGGATGTACTTTTCTATCCGTAATTATACGCATGGATTTAGATACTTAGATTGGTTTGTTTTGCTATGGGTCATATTTTGGTTTTTATTTGATTTAGTATGATTATTATTTATGTATTTATGCTACATGTTTTTAAAAGAGATTTTTGAGGAAAGAAGTGTAATTTGTTTTGTAATATGTCTGTATTTTCCATGCAACATGACTTTTAAATCCAGGTTTGAATATCGAAACCTTAAATTCTGTGATAACAAAAATAAAAAAAGCTATTATTACTTAAAAAATAAAATGAGATATTAAATTTGCTTCATAAATAATAACTACCCAATGTAACATTATTATTATCATAATTATTATTGTTGTTGATGTTACTGTTATTATTGTTGGTGTTGTTAGCATTATTGTTGTTATTATAACAGAAGTAACAACAATAATAATCATTAAACTAAGAAATTTTAGTATAATTGTTGTAATAATAACAACAAAAACAATAATAACAATAGATGTTGTTATTAATTCCTTTGTTTTTCAGTTCAGTACCATACCCGTTTTAAAAAATATCGTCACCAAAGTTGAGCGGCTGGCGCATGCGCTGTGTCCTCCGCTCTCCTTTTATTTCTCCCGCTGGCCGCCTCCCGGTCCGGAGCGACACGGAACAAATGTGAACATTTTCAAACAAAAACAGTCCTATCAGACGCGCTCGTTCGTGTTCGCCTCCAAGCAGCCATGGCGGTTAACTTCGGCAAGATCGCTGTCGGCATTTACGTGGAGATAAAACGGAGCGACGGTGAGTTAGTTGGTTGTTTGATTGTGTTTAGCTGTGGTGTAGCGAGCTAGCAGCAGTCAGAGTAACGTTTGCACTCTGAAGTCGTCCTGGGATTAGGCTAGCAATAGCATGATGCTAACGCGAGTGCTAATGCTTAACGTGTTGAAGGACCGGGTGCGGGCTTCACCGGGCGGAGTGCCGGGGGGCCGGCCCGGCTCTTGTTGCTCTGGGAGCGGCCGACCTACATACAACACGGCAACGGTTACTGCAGCATGGAAACAGACCCAACACCACACACAACACTGACTAAGCACCTGTCCTTTATTTACAGAAAGCTTCAACATGAATACCAAATTTCCTGCAGTAACGCAACACCCTTATAGACCCTTCCGTGAGGATGCTTCTGCTCAGTTAGGCTTAAATATTGATATTTCAATCTTTTTTCTGAGCATGGCCATTCAGAATTTTTAAAAGTGTATTTTCGGATTTTATGAATTCTCACCGCTATTGCGAACACCTACACAACAATATAATATTGATATACTGTCCTTTTTTTTTTTTTTTTTTACAGAGGTTCACCATTACAACCACAGATCCTACAGTAACGCAAACCCATTTCAGACTTTTCCATGAGGATGCTTGTAGCTTATTGCTGCAGAAATATTGATGTTTCGCTCTTTTCCAAACAGGACATTTTACTCAGAAACGGTATCATCGGAATTTTCGCATTATTAATTGCTACTGATATGCAACTTAGGCTTGTGTGTGAACTTCTGGGTTTGTTTGTTTGTTGTTGTTTTTTTGCTTCACTATCTCGAGTCAAATCAGTGATCTCAAGCTAAAACATCTCCCAGAACCGTGGACGGGTGCTTTACTTTAAAGACTCCATTTTAGAAATGTGGGCCATTAAAACGGATTTATTAAAAAATAAATAAATAAATTTTTAATTATAACGGGTATTATTTTTCAGTAATATCAGGTTACAATTCACTTAGTGAGTGAAGTGTCCTACTGACAAAATTGCTGTAAACATACAAATAAGAAATCACAGCACAGCTGTTGCTTATTTGTATATATAATCTAAATGAATAAAATCGCTTTATCCAAAGGCTCAGTTAGTTTATTTGCAGTTCCCTAACCACTAGGCTGGTGACCTAATGGGTAGGGAGTTACCCTGCAATCAGAAGGAAATGGGTTCAAATCCCACTTGAGAGGTAACCTTGAGAGAGAGAAAAATCACATTGTTCGCACTGTGTGCTGTAGTGTCATGTTTTATAAGGCGCAACTTTAATATGCCTACTGTTAAAATTTATTTAAAAACTTCAAAGAGAAGTATTTTATCCATCAACGCTAGCAGCCTAGCTGATTGAACGATGGTTTTTTCGATGGGTGTGTTAGTGCAAGAAGTGTAAGGTACTGCAAAGATGTTACTTGCCAAATAGAAGTAGTGAAACAGGAGGAATAGCTTGCAAACTAATTACCACCTCACATTGCTTGTATTGTTAAGTGGTTGTTGGTATTCTCAGATATCTTAAATGTTGCATTCTTTTTAGCTAGGGATGCACCGATTGCAATTTTCTTGGCCGATTCTGATTACTGATTCTTTTGTAAGTGTGATCGGTCGATACCGATACCAATTTTTTCCCCAGATAACAGAAAATTAGAGCTGCTGGGTTTCAACTTTTTTTAATGTAAAGTGGTAGTTACTTTCCCTGTTTACTGGTTACTTTTATAATAGTGACAACCCTACAGCAAATACAAACAAAAATCTAATTTTCTTTAATATAAAGCTTTTTTTTCATAACAAAATTTCTTTACAAATTTAAATAAATAAAATGTAATACATAAAGAAATAAATAAACCCCCCAAAAAAAGATCGGTTTAAAATCGGCAATACGTGCGAGCGATCAGCCGATCACTGATCAGGCCAAAAATCGTCCGTTTCCGATCACTGGCCGATCGATCGGCGCAGCCCTAACAGTAACATAAAGAGCTTGGTATGTAACATGAAGAGCTTAACTCAACATGAACTGTGATTTCATAATATTATACAGAACTGAAGACAGGGGTTTATTTTCCCACAGGTCCTTTCCTTTGACCTCCGCTAGCGCCCAACAGTCTGACGTAAACACATGCCAGCTGTTGTCGTGTTTTTTAACAGCCCTGCGTTTGATCCACCTCACCAGATCATTTTACCCGACTGCAACAATAGATATGTCATATAACGGTTAGAATTCCATCCAAAATTCTCTTTCTTCTCTTTGTTGCCATGGCACCAAGGTCTAGGAATTTCCTTTACATCGTCTTCGTCCAGAATAGCTCGTCTCCTGAACTGGCACATATGTGTCGTTCAGCTGCCGGCGTGGTCCTGCGTGGACTGAACTCGTTACATCATTCCAGGTGGAATTCTTTTAGAGTAAATTCAAGGCTCCCATAACTGCAGCACAATAAAATCTAGGCAGTGTCACCTCATTCCTTTGCTGTGATTTGCACGCTAGCACCTAGCACATACATATTCATACTGTGTCGCTAGCTTGAGGTGCTGCTTTGATTGGCTGTTGGTCGTTGTCAACTGCAATTATGCAAGTCTGATAGGAAACTTCGAGGAGCAGTTTAACGACTCGCTTAAATGTCCAGCACCGACTGCTAACCAGCCTCCTTGACATGCATTAGCCTTCTTCTCCTGCACTCTGCTCTGGTCCTCTAGCACCCAATTACTTTTTAAAATGCTCGTTATATGCTGGTTGAATGCTGCGCTGCCTATCTGGGATCTGTTTGCTGTCACTAAAAATGGACTGGATGCATCCGGCTGTGAGTCGATAAGCGCTGGAGGCCGACCTGTGGATGACAGGGTGACAGCAGAACTGGATGAGTGAAAGATCCAGTGGTATTCTTCAACGCCTCTGTCCTTCTCCACATGGCCAAGAAGTGGACGCTTCATGCACATGGACAGCCAGGAGGTGTAGGCAAGACCCTGGGCCAGGCAAGTATAAAACAACAAAAGACCATAAACATAAAACCCAAAGGTGAAGACTAAAACTGTTCTGAAGAAAGGAGCTCCACTAAATCCAAGCAAAGACTAGGAAAAAAAACACAAGGAAAATGGGTTCTAGTTATGGTGCTAGTACTTCAGGTAAATCCTATGTCAAAACTCCAGGCATGTTTGGGTCAGTGTATTTGTAATCATTTGGTGTAAAACCCTCATGAGTGGGAACTTTTTAATGCTTCGTCTGGTTCCACTACCACTGGGAACGATTCTGTTAGTGTCTAGAATATTTCAGAATGTTTTCGAATATTTCACATCATACCGCTCTAAATGGCCTAAAGTAATTCGATTTGACTGATATTTTAAAAATTGGTAGACTTCACCTGTATGCTGGAGGATCAAGATATTTTGAAGCAAGATCTTGTGTCAAAGATGAAAGAAGGCTAAGTTCTTTAATGGTGCCCTTAACAGGGAGTCTAAAGATATGGTGTTTTTTGGAGTGTGTAATGCAGCCATGTACCTGGACTCATTAATCATAATCCCATTAAGATGATGAAAGTGAAGCAGATGTTACATGTCCTTACAAGCTTTAGGTGAGAGTACGCACAGGTGCCACTGAAGCAACGTGAGCGACTGGTTTGAACGTGAGCGACTGGTTTGAACGCGAGTGACTGGTTTGAACGCGAGTGACTGGTTTGAATGCGAGTGACTGGTTTGAATGTGAGTGACTGGTTTGAACGCGAGCGACTGGTTTGAACGCGAATGACTGGTTTGAACGCGAGTGACTGGTTTGAACGCGAATGACTGGTTTGAACGCGAGTGACTGGTTTGAACGCGAATGACTGGTTTGAACACGAATGACTGGTTTGATTGC
>JBBPDB010000017.1:13366508-13393306 GCA_037974465.1 Brachypetersius altus | reverse complement strand
TTGAAATATATCAGTCTGTGTGGAATGAATGTATACATTATACAAGTTTCACTTCTTGAATGGAAT
Organism: Brachypetersius altus; assembly: GCA_037974465.1. Taxonomy (NCBI): domain Eukaryota; kingdom Metazoa; phylum Chordata; class Actinopteri; order Characiformes; family Alestidae; genus Brachypetersius; species Brachypetersius altus. Next base: position 13,393,240 of record JBBPDB010000017.1, on the reverse strand, counting down.
TAGTGAAATAACTTTTTGAAGATATTCTAATTATATGACCAGCACCTGTATGTACACAAATCTACATAACGAACAGGTGATTGATATTCTATTTTCCAATATCCATGAAAGAACAAACACCAAATCGTTAATCTGTATCAGGTGATCGTCATGGGAGGCATGAACACCTCTGGTTCAAGGTTTGTTGCTTCCAAGCTCTATGAGGTATGTGTCACATATGGACTCACTGTTTTTCATCCTCTTTTTCAGTTCTTTTAATTCTACATTTGAAAAGCTGTTTTAATGCTCCTGTGTTAACTCTGTGTTCATGTGTCCTCCAGGGTGTCCCTTTACCCTTCTACTCCATGCCAGAGCTTAAGAAGGAAATGCATGAGGGTAGGAGAGCTCACAATGTATACTCAGAGAGCTAAACTACAAATAAATACATCTATTTTGTATATAATATAGATTTGTATTGATCTAATATACTGCACACAGACCTGGTTTTTTACAGTTACATGATCTGTTGCAGTTTCGGAGCCTGTGATGGTGATGGTGGCCTGTGGGCCCTTCACTCCATCTGACAGCCTGGCCTACGATCCTCTGATTGACCTGATTAATATTATTAACAAAGATCGCCCTGACGTATGCATACTGGTAAGAGTGACGTGCATGTGCGCACACAAACTTGTTTTTTTTTTAATGCCAATTCTCCTATAGCTGGTGAGGGCCAGTTAGTAGAACAAAGTTAGGTTCAAGTTTTGTTCAGTATTTATTTTAATAATATTTTGTCACCTTGTGTTTAAAGGTTTGTGGGATTGTATGCTATACTTTTTGATCCAGTGTAACTGCTGAAAATGACAGGCTATCTAATTTTATGTCTTGTACAGCTTGGACCATTTGTTGATTCCAAACATGAGCAGATTGAGGTACTTCTCACTTTTTTTTTAAAACAAATATTTGAAACATGTTTATTTTTCACAAGTCAGTAACCATATTTCTTTTGTTTCACAGAAAGGTCAGGTAACAGAAACGTTTGAAACCATCTTCCACAGGTGTGTGGACAGCATTGTGGATGGAACCAGAGGGTATGTATGTATTTAAATCCTTCAAATGTTCTTCATAGATTTGTCTGCTTAATATATAAAACAGCAGACTATGCAATGTATGTACTAACGGTTGCATTTTTAACCTTGTTTTTCCTCTTTCTCAGGACAGGATGCAAGTTGGTGTTAATTCCATCTCAACGGGACATACATCACCTTTACATTTACCCTCAGCCTCCGTTCAGCTTACCAGACCTTAAAAAGGACGACGCGCAGGTGAGTTACCTTTGTCAATTATTAAAATATATAAACAGAATTTTACTGTCGCTGTAATAATCTGAGTGGGGGCCTGAACTTGAGTGGACTGAATGTTAATGAACCAAGTTAACATACTGTGTTTTGCACCACAGCGGGTGACCTTGGCCCCTGACCCCTGCACACTTCTCATTGGCGGTGTGACCTTGGGATTGACATCTACGGACATCCTGTTTTACATGGGAGCTGAGGAAATCAGCAGGCAAGATAGTGAATGGTTTCAGGATGCTGCTTCACAATCAGTCCTTAGCCCTTCGTTCGAATTAATTGGTCATATTCTATGTCTACTAGATTGGCCCAGTTACAAAGTTAACATATTAAGAAGACACCATGCAAGAGTTTACTTTCTGTTTACAATTAAACTATGCACTTAAAGGTGCAAACCTCCCCGTTTAGGGTTGTAATTTTATCAGAAGATCCTAAATGTAAAAATGTAATTGCTAGCCATGTGGACAATAGTCCATTGTACTTCAGCTTAAGTTGATGTATAACTCATACCTATTGCTTAATATTACGTTATTATATGGTTTTAATACTACTGTATGATTGCAGTGCTACTGGTTCAGACAGATTCTCGCGGATCATGAAGCACATGTTAACACAGCGGAGGTTTGTGAACAGTCATTAACACATTTTATTGGAAGTGTTTGCATTGTGCTTAGGTTTGCTTCTCTTGCAGCTATTACCCACTCTACCCGCCTGCTGAAGAGGTTAATATGGATTATGAGAGGTTCCAGCAGTACGGCATGTTGCCCCTTACCCCAGACATTCTGATTGTCCCATCTGAACTGCGTTATTTTATCAAGGTAATGCAGCTTAATGATTAGATGTTGCTATAAATGGTTACAGCCAGGAAATTCACCTTTAATTACAAAATTGTGGGGATTTGTTGTTGTTTGATGCAAAATTGTATCACTTATGCTTTCAGGAGGTCATTGGCTGTGTGTGTGTCAATCCGGGACGTCTAACAAAAGGACAGGTTGGTGGAACCTATGGACGGTTACTCATCCAGCAGAACCCAGTGCAAGAGGAGGGGAAGAGAGTGAACCCATGTATAGCCTGCCAAGTGGTAAAAATATAGTACCTTCACAGCCTGTATGTCTTCCTCCTCAATGGCCACTGCCAAAGTATGTAATTGTTTGTCTATAAAACATTTTCACATGAATGCAAGTTGTGGAAAAATAAAATGTACATTAAATCATGCACTTGACTGGCTTTCGTTTTTGATAGAGCTCATGTACATTCTTTTTGAGGTATAATAAACACTTACTGGATCAGTCTGTTGCTATAATTGGGGCCAAAACAGAATTAATTGCTAATATAGGTTAAATGAGAGGAGACAAAAACTTTGACTGCTGTGACAGTCAAATATATACAAAAGCCCTCTATTCTGGACAGAGGTAACTGAGTAATGGTGCCAGTGATTGCAATAAAAGTGAACTTTGTCATATGTAAACACACCACAGCATCCAGTGTGAACAGCACAAAATTCTTCAGCTACATTTAACCCATTCACCAGCTGAAGTAGCAGGTAGCCAGGAACACAGTGTCCAGGGTGCAGTGTGTGGAGATGGTTCTTTGCTCAAGGTATACACTAGCAGTCTTGGGATTTGAAACCCTGACTTTATTGCATATACCCTAACCACTAGACCATCAGCTGCGTCTGTGTTTCCCAGACACATCAGAACCCATTTATAGCTGTACTTGGCATTTCATACAAGACCAAATGCGAGAGACATTTTATAAATATTTTTATACATGTTTCAAAGGTGTTACACACACTACTATACATAGGCTAGCTGTTTTTTCTGCACAAGCCTGTTTCTAGAAGACTTTGTTTAGTAAGGACGGGGTCACTGAACAACTGCCGCTGTTGGTGTATGTTATTGGTATCAGTCTAACAATCTCAAATTTTAATAATTCTGTTAAATATACATTTATTTGGGGTTGTACAAAATACAATAAATACAATATATACAAAAACATAGTATACCATGTCCTACTGCTTAGTGAAAGTTTTGAAATGGATCCTCTTCACTTAGGAATATTTTCCAGTCCCATTGCGATGTCTTTCAGTTTAGGATCATCTATCCAATTCACCTTGCTGGCAAGTATGATCCCCTGGGGGAAAAAAGGTAGCACATTTATATATAAATAAACAATTAACTTCCACAAAACTTGCAGGCCAGTTTTAGATGTGCAATATGATGGACAACTTTTTCCCATCCTTGAAACACTACTAGTGCTAGGAAGAACTGATTTAGGAGGAAAAGGATTTAAATGTAACAGGAAAAGTGATTTTTTTCCCCCTCTTCCCCTAAATGATATGTAAACACTGGTTTGAGTCAGAATATATTTAACAGATTTGGAACAGCCTACAATCCAGCTGACTAATCCTGTAGTCAGAAACCAACCTAGAAGACCGCAGAATTGAAAGCCAAATGCAGCGAGAAGAACTTGCAAGAAAATGAGTTGGAGCTAGGGAAACTAAAAGAAGGGTACTGTCATGACATTTTAGACATGTAAATGTCTAGTAAGTGTATACACATGTTTGACTCCCCACCACATTTAAATGTGTTCTGTTGTATATCAGTTACTCCAATACAGTAGAAGGCTTTGCAATAAACAAAAGGCCATACCCGGAGTACGTTTTGGGAAATTGTAGAAATCCTCTGGTACTTTTGCAGGATGGCCTCAGCTCGCTCCACTGCCTGCTTCTGTGCCTGCCCTCGATTCTCTCCCATCTGTTTCAGCTCATTAATCTCTTGCATCTTCTTCTTAATAAGCCCTTTCATCTCTGGAAATACAAAATGCACCTCAATTTCACATTCAAGGCTGGTTTACACAGAATTAATGGCAAACTTTTAAATTTACAGCATTTAGCAATCACTTTTATCCAAAGCGACTTCCATTCCCTAACTACAGGGGACAGTCTCCCAGGAGCAGCTTGGGGTTAAGGGTCTTGCTCAGGGACCCAGGTAAGTATCCTACCCACTAGGTCGCCACCACCCAAACAATATACTCGGCATGATAAAGTTAAGACTGTTTGGCTTCAACAAAACAAATGCAAGAGAATCAAAGGCATATTTGTGTTTTAAAAAAGGTTCCAGTAATACCAAGTCTCTCCTTCTGAATGTCTGTAATTTTGTCCTGAAGTTCACGGGTTTCCTGCATAAAGTGGCAAGAAAAAGTAATCATTACTTTTAATTCAGTTATCTGTTCTCAAGCAATATCCAATTATCAAAATGTAATTGATTCAATATTTACCCCCAGCCCTCTGTCACAATGTAGCATAGTATAATTCAGTGCTTTTAGCCATTAATAAACAGTTCCCACCTTTAGAAGTTTCAAGGTCTTCTCACAGAGGTCTGCATTTTCATCAACCATTACCTTCAGTGACCTAGAAGAGAATAGCTTATAGGTGATACTTTGTGAAGATTTTTTTAACCCTTTTATACACTAAGGAAAATATAATAATTTACTAAATCTGACAAATACCGTAAATTCAGCTACTTTCCAAACAAAATAAAACTATACATTTTTTGGTACCGTCAAGAGAACACAAAGAACATGTGCCTTGGGATGGTGAAATACCACTGTACTCCCAGGTGGGGAATTTAAAAGTAGCCAGTTGCTATTTTTTAAATTTTCAGGGCATAGATGAGTCGTGCCATGAATGGACAGCACCTGGCTTCCTGAACATTAGGCCATGAACCAGAACTCCTCCAATGAAGTGCAAATTCAAGCTCATGGCTCAAGTCAAGCTTATTGGTGATGAAGGTCTTCATTTTTATCCAAAACACCAGCACCTTGCCTATTCCTGATAATAGCTTTGGAACACACAGTAGTTTGCCAGATCTGAAAACTAATGATTGGGAGTCAATCAGATTTTTAAATCGCCAGTGAGATCTTCTATAAGTTTCCCATCCCAGTGAGGAACCATTGGCTTATGGGGGTTCAACTCAAATAGATGACAATTTAGCATGGTGCATCTGTCAGTATCGTCAGACTGATGATCTGTTGATGTATTTCTCTTTGACCTGTAGCATGAATAATCGAACAAAGATCTGCACTGCGGGTCACTGGTCTTTATGCATGCAGTTGGGCACAAGACTATCATATAAGCCTAACAGCTTGCATTTTGTAATTTAATTTTGCAGTCTTCAAATGAAAGCGTACTTAGACTTCTGTAATTCGTACAAAGAGTTCAACTTTCATTTCATTTGGGCACAGTAATCTTGGGAAAAAATTACACATATGTTTCGATCATTGGAGCATTAAATGTCATACCACATAAGGACAGCCTTGTGTGTGTATATACAGTAAATCACCAAGAGCACCCATGTATAGTGAAAAACCACACTGTGATGTGGTAAAAAAAAAGGCTATTTTTATAGTGTAAACCCTAATTTCATTTCATTAAAATTAACTTAATACTTTACCCTGAAAGAAAATGTAAAGGTAAACCCGTATTTGTGCTGCACAGTTTACACTGAACTCCCGCAGTGCTAGAATGTAAATATTAATGTAATATTGACTCCAAATGTAATAATCCTTCCCAAAAAATTTGCAGTTATTACAATGTCTAACAAATTTTACCTCAACCATCTTACACCCGGAATAGATGTAAAACCGCTGTGTAAGTGTATAAGTGTTCTGAGATTTCATCTGAAAATGGGTTCACTTTTTTCAGATACGCAACCATGTCCTACCATTTACAAATGAATAGAGACTTACATATCACCATCATTATCCTCATCATTCTGGATTATCTTCTGAATGACAGCATTCCAAACCTGCATTCTAAAATATTTTTTGGAAAATACAAACAAATGTTTTCATCCAGAAGTCAATGTCAAACAAATATAACAAGAGAAACTAATGAGCTTAAAAACTGTAAGAAGTTACCTGTTCAGGGCCAGCGTTCTGTTGAAATGTGAGAGTCTTGCATGTTCTACTGCATTTTCAAATTTGGACCTACAGATAGTAATGTGAAGATAATCAGTGTTAAACCATATCTCAGAAAAATGTATTCTAACCATGTAATATGTAAAAGACTCACAGATCTGCATTAGTATCAAACTGGTCACTTGATCTCTTGAGTTTTTCTGTTGTAGACATACAGAGATGAAAGTTAGAGTCTAGTACACATGTCATGATAAATGTTATGCTTTAAAAAAGAATTTTGCCAACACGATAAACTGTGTGTTGCTGACAATGTGAAGCACCTCACTTTACTTTACTGAATAGTCCTGATATCTGAAAATACACTATATCGATAAAAAGTATTGAGACACCTGACCATTACACTAACAGAAACTTCAATGACATTACTTTCAAATACAAAGACTTTATATGGAGTTGGACCTCCCAGTGTAGCTATAACAGCTTCTGCTCTTCTTGGAAGGTTTATCAAGATTTTTGAGAATTTCTGTGGGCATTTTTTCTATGAAAGCATGGTGTACAAAATATCTTGGTGTGCTGAAGCAATAAGATTGGACTTCAGCGTAAGTATGGTACCTAGCGCAAAACCTGAAGAAAGTGTGTCCCAGTACTTTTGTCTATTTGGTGTATCCACGAGGTTCGAGCACTTACCCATATTGACCTTAACGTTCATATCAAAACACTGATTAGCCATTATGTTTTTCATCCTAAGGAAAGAGGCATTTTTTCAGAATGAATATACAATGTGAAGTCGAAGCTAGTAGTTTCAGCAAAACACAGAATTTTTTATTCACCTCATTAAATGGATAGGTGTTATCTCCCCAGAATCAAATGATGGTGGGTGATCATTCACTGCGACAGAATCATGGTCTGAGGTAGAACACACAGTGTTCGGGGAGTCCATCTACAAGAAATGAAAACAAAAAGCAAGTTACAATACTTTAAACTGCTCTTAGATATCGGCATGCCCCCCCTGTCTGGTTACTGAATTGTTTATAGTACAGCTATAGTCTTAGCGTAGCTTAGCTTAGCTAGATTGGACAAAACAAAAAATTCCTGCTTAATCTTTTAATACACCCGGTAATGGCACAACACATAGACATACAAAAACAGAACATAAACTCACATGTAATGTATTATGGTTTCCTTTCAACGACTCTCTTTGTGTGTAGTTTTTCTCAGCTAGCAACTGAATCAGCCGCCTTTACGACACGTTCAGTCACGTGACCTGCGAGTGCCCTGTACCGATTGGCTGACACGTCTTCTAGGCAGAACTTGGAGAACGCTTCGATGCCGCATGTGGACTGAAATATTGGGACGACTGCTCATCACAGTAACAGCAATCCCTCTTGGTGGGTCTTCTGGCTCAGAATGCAACAGCTCACCAGCTACGTCGACTACCCATGGCTCCCTGAATTAACCCATTTAATCCCAATGGCAACAATTGTTGCCGGGTTTTTTTTCCTTTTATTTTGGAAGCTCTAAACGTGTTTTTTTGGCTTTGGGCAGCTAATGCAAGTTAAAAAAAAAATTAAAAAGAGGTTGTCTCACCTAAATTGTATCAATGTCATGTGTGAATGGAGACATGACCACGCCCCTTTACATCCAGCCTGCACCTCTGGAAAGAGATGTCTGCCTCAAACTTGTACATGAGGAAGTTCGTAAAATACCTTAATTAACAGATATTACTAAAATATTTTGACAAATGTTTTCTACTGCTAATATTTAATGAGAATTATATGCTTGCATTCATCTTTTCACCGTAAGAAGAGTAAATTTAAGCATGGCAACAATTGTTGCCGCTAGTATAACACATAGTGATAGTGCTAGTTATACTACCTCTCAAAGGTTTTGGCTGTTTATTCTATTTATCTTTTGGTTTTTTTTTAACTATCAGAGTCATGCCAACTTAAAACTATCAGAGGTCAGGCCAGGGGATGTTCCATGAGATCTTGGTGGGAAGAGTGGCCTCCCGTCGGGGGGTGACCAGCTGGGTCGCTGCGGTGGGATACGCCCTGCTGGGGACGGGTCTTGGTGTCTTAGATCTTTTCAGTGCATGGACGCCCAGCGCTGTGTGAGTGGTCGCAGAGGGTCTAGGGGTTCCGTACCCATTCCCTACACATGTACCACATAGTGGGTGTAAATAGGTCAAATAGGTCAAAATAGGTGAATAGGTGACAATTGTTGCCAAGTATAAAACCTACATTTTCACTATCATAACCACCAAGAAATGAAAATATTCAAACATATTGTGTGTTAGGGAAGTCTAAGGAGTAAAATGCATGCACTTATTTTGCAGGGAAGAATTTGGGATTAAACGGGTTAAGTTCAAGTCACTAACTCTTTCCTACAGAGTGACATCTGGGTCTGCACCCAGCTACCTTAATCCCACCATTCAGCCTCCGCTCCTCCAAAGAACATCGTCTGACTCTGTCATCCCTACACACAAGGCAAACCCAGTCCAAACTCTTCTCTTTTGTGGTTCCCTGCTGGTGGAAGGAGCTGCATAAGCCAACACGAACAGCGGAATCCCTCTCTACCTTCAAAAGCCTCCTGAAGACTCATATGTTCAGAGAACATCTCTCCTGATGCAATCTTCTTGCATATCTCTTACATGGTCTAATTAAGGTTCTGAACGTAAATATGGTTTTAGTTTAAAACTAGAAACGTGTGATTTAATAATTTTATTTATTTGTTTATTTATTAAACACTGTCGACTTAGGAGCATCCTTGGTAATCGACTATAATAATAGACTATAAGTGATCGACTCTAAGTGCACTAGGAAGCGCCCTACTTAGGGCAGAGTGGCTCATGTTGGAGCGCACCCCTACCTCATCGAGTCATTAATCTAGAGAAATAAAGGGACTGGACTCCTTTCTGCAGAACCTGACTCAGCTTCAGTCTGTCTGTACGTGTCCTGCGGAATGTGATGGGATATGAACTTAATATCCTATAGACAGACTCTGTTTTGGTAAGACGAGGCTCTCTTATGTCTACTCTAGGGCTGTCAATCCTGCGTTTACTCACGTCATTTCTGCTCAGCTCAAGTGCATAACAGTGCTAACAGGCTAATTGCTAATGTGTGTTCTTGGTATGTAAACACAGCTTCCACACAAGATATTTAGTCCAGTGATTATTTCGAGAGAAACCTCACAACTGTCAGGACTGTACATGTTATATGCTCTTTAGTCCAGCAGCTGATGTTGGTCTGACAGGTCTGTCTCACTCTGTGACACTGGAGTGATGCATTTCTTCCTTCTTGCTAAACACAGCCACTGCAGTGGCTGTGTTTTTGTCCACTCCAGTGAAGGGTAATCTAAATGCTTCTTCATACCAATACATTTTGGACAACGCCATGCTTCCAACTTTTGGACGTCGTTTGGGGAAGAACCTTTTCTGTTCCCCAGTGCTCAAAGCAGTGTCCATAAAGACATGGTTGGAGGACTTCGGTGTAGAAGAACTTAACTGGCCCACACAGAACCTCAACCCCATCCAACACCTTTGGGATGAACTGGAACAGAGACTACGAGCCAGGCCTGCTCGTCCAAAATCAGTACCTCACCCCATACATGCTATACAGAATGAAAGGGTACACATTCCAACAAAAGTCTCCAAAATATTGTGGAAAGCCTTCTGAGAAGAGTGGGAGCTGTTGTAGCTGCAAAGGGGGACCAACTCCATATTAAAGTCTATGTATTTGAATGAAATGTTATTTAAGTGCTCTTGGTGTAACGGTCAGGCGTCCCAATACTTTTGTCTATATAGTCTTATGTCCAGCAGCTAATGTTGGCCTGATTGATCTCTACATTCTTCTTCATTCTTTCAAAACAGCCCCTACAGTGCAGACGATTTACAGTTTTTGTATGTGGTGTCCTTAAGTGTCATTGTCCGGACTAACACTAGTGTTGGTTCTCTAGTTAATGAAAAATGGAAACAGCGCCATCCTCAGGTGCTCAGTGACAGTGCGGCCCCGGCGGCAGGGCTCTTTACCCCGGACGCTGTAGGCTGAGGTCGACATGGGAAGCAGAGTCAGTAGTGGCAAAATGGCTGCTGCCACTCGGGTCGTGCAGGTAAATAGAAACTTTATCAAACATTTTAACCTCTTTCTGTTTTTAGTTATGGAAGCGGATGCGTTAGCTTGCAACGCCGTTTCCCCGTTGACCGTGGAGAGATGATTATATAGTGCTGCACGCATTTCTTTTTGTGTATTTTCCTAATGTCCTTGTCAGTGTCAGTGTTCCACCTCCCTCTGCTCCTCTGCTTTTCTGATTTATTTTACTATAAATTGTGACAGTCCCACCGTGGAGCTCTGGGTTCTCACCCACTGTTATAAAATGTCTGTTCTATAAGGTTATAGAATATCTTTATTGTCATTGCAATACTCAGGAATGTACAGAGCAAACTAATAAGATTTTGTTCTGTAGATGCTCTCTTTGAAATATACGTATAAAATAAAGTTTGATATCAAGTGGAGATAAGTATTTAAGGAGATACAATGAATGAATGAATAAATACATAAATTACCAAGAACCCCGTAGCATATAATAAATAAATGGATAGATATTTAGAACTATAGGTATCAATAGCAGCAAAAGTCAGTTTTATAAATAAAAAAGACATTAAGCAGTATTAAATAAGGTTGCGCTAAATATCACAGTATCATGGTTTTAGCCTGGAAAAAAGGCTGCATCATGTAAACTTACTCAGAAAATGTGATACAAGGAGTTGAGCCTGATGTCTGATGTGTAATTTCGTTGCAGGCTGTGCGCCCTCATGCCCCGTTAATTAAATTTCCAAATCGGCAAGGCATCCCCAGGCCGAATGGTGAGTCCTGTCTGAGTTCATTTGTTATATGTAGCAAATGGAAAAAACCCAAAATAATCTCCAAATACACATAGTCTAGTCCTTATGGGTGTGTCAGTTTGAATGATGAGATTGCACAGGATTGGAAAGTGTGGCTAAGAAAGTAGTCCTTTCCAAACTGGAGGAAAACATGTATGACCACTTGAGTCTATATAAGTTTATTAGTAAATTTTCTTTAGTTCGAATGTATTTTTCCTTTTGTATGATGCATTTAGTGTCATTTATAAACAGCCAGAACACTAAACATATAAAAGTCCCTGCAGCCCTTGTTGATTTTGAAGGGGCCATGGTTAATATTAATGTTGTTCTTATTTTCAGTACAAGAAGCACTACAATTGCTTGGAGTCATCACCCCACAGTCATCTCCAGCTCCACCAGCACAATCAGCCACACCTGCACCAAGACCCCCAGGAGCAGTAAGTCGCCTCCCAGGGATGCCAGACAGCATCTCTATCATTAAAGAACTCCCACAGAGATACCGTAGACGGGGACTCGCACTGGAGGAAATGGACTACATTCAGGTTAGTGCTGGGTCAAGAAGACAGTCATTCTTGTTATGTGGTGTTCTTGGCCATATGCATTATAAAAGATCTCTGGAGAGAGTCATCATCTATTGGTGAGTGCTTATATGCAGTATCCATGTCAAGGAAAAGGTTTACTCAAACAGCAGAAGTGATACATTTCTAAGGTACGAGACACTTTCTTAGACTCTTAGTACACCATTTATCTTATAAAGGGCATGTGGTGTACAGTTTATATGATACAAGTACACAAACACACACACACCTACAGTCCAACAGAAGTGACCCTCCTTATTTCATACCTGGCCTGTCAATTGGGTTGCCTAATCATAAACCATACAGTCACTTTCAGCTTATGGTTCAAAAAGGCAGATCAGGATCATATGACATGATCATGCCACCATAAATTAAATGGTTATATTTAATACATAGTTGCAGATCCTTTGCAGTCAGTCATTGAGGTCTGAAACCCATTGGGATAATCAGGTGCTGGTGACACTCTGCTAGGTTGTTACTGCTGCTGCCACGTTGGGCTTTGTAGGTTCAGTATTTGCCTTTAGTAAGTGAAGCGCATGCTCAATAAGATTGTCAGGTGACCGACTTGGCCACTGTTGAACATACTGACCATTTCCACACTATAAAGAGCCGTTTTTAAGCATTTAGCTGAGGCTGAGCAGAATTAGTTGATTTGGCCATTCATAATGTTTTTGCTATTTCTCTGATGGGTTTGCTTTGCTTTTTCAGTTTAATTATGGCTTGCTTCACTTGCACTTATAGCTCTTTGTACTTTCATATTGAGAATTAATGGCAACAGACCCATAATATAAACGCCTCACTTAAAATGCTAGACATTTGATCTATTTACTTGTAAGTCAAACCATGAGAGAATGGTAACTGAGCAGCAAGTTGTCCACCTACTTTTTCTACATTGTTCCCAATTGTTTTGGATATTAGTACTTTAAAATGCAGCTCATAGTGATTATTTTATTTTCTCAATAAGCTGAGGTTATTGGATTGGTTTTCTGGATTATGGGTCTTTCACTGTTTAAACAGATAGGAGCCTGTTGTTGCAGGAGATTTACATTTATGGCATTTAGCTGACTCTCTTATCCAGAGCAACGTACATCAGTGCTCAAGAAGTCCACATCTGTTTCTTAAACCTGTGAAGCAACTTAAATCCACGTCCGCTATTCAACCGGAATACTGCACGTTCTGCATGAGCAACATCTGTCAAATAATACTGCAGATTAGACAGATTACTGCGGAGTGGACAGATTATTAGGGATGCACCGATTGATCGGCCAGTGATCGGAAACGGACGATTTTTGGCCTGATTGGTGATCGCTCACACGTATTGCCGATTTCAGGCAGATCCTTTTTTGGGAGGTTTGTTTGTTTATTTATTTATTTGTTTATTTAAATTTGTAAAGAAATTTTATGGGGAAAAAAGCTTTTTTTTTTGTTTGTATTTGCTGTAGATTTTTGTTTGTATTTGCTGTAGGGTTGTCACTATTATAAAAGTATCCAGTAAACAGGGAAAGTAACTACCACTTTACATAAAAAAAAAAAGTTGAAACCCAGCAGCTGTAACTTTTTTGTTATCTGGGGAAAAAATCGGTATCGGAAAAATCGGTCTCAGCCGATCACACTTACAAAAGAATCGGTAATCAGAATAAAGAAAATTGCAATCGGTGCATCTCTACAGATTATGATATGATTGATTCTCATAATTAAAAATAATACTTTTCAGCATCATGATCGGAATCATGAGGAGCTGTATTCACTATAACGCTCTGTGAACCTGTTTACAAAATATGAGTGCAGGTCAAGAGGGAAAATAATGTTGAAGCCTTACATTTCTCGTAATCTTGATGTGGTAAGAGATTCATTTTTAGGTTAAGACTATATTCATACCCCGGTCTGTAATTCGGTCTTTTGTTGTATTTATTTGTAGTATTCATTACCGATGTGATTCCAGCAGTACTCGTTGTCATCTGTAATATCTGCTCTTTCTTTAGATTCCACTGGTATGAAGTACCTCAGAGTGAAAGTGTTGCTCTAGGAATGACTTTAAAACCATAATAAAAAAAAGGGACTATCATATATACAAGAACCTTTTTTACTATGTAATTCCTGAATGAATGAACCCTAGCCCCAGGCAGGCATATTGTGTCTAGAGTAATGTACTTGGGTAGAAGAAAAATATCAAATAATCAGTCTGTTCTTGTTTTGTTTGCAGCGTGGCGGACCAGAGTGATGGCGATTCAGTGCATCTTACCAAAGCTGTTGCCTGTGGAAATGGTTTTTTGTTGTTGCCTAAAAATTTTCCTTCAGCAGGAGGGAAAATTGTATGATTAGCCAGATTTCACCTTAAATAAAACTAAATTATTGCTAAAATGTACATATTATTTTTGAACAATTGTACCATGTGCCCAGTGTCATTTTACTCTTCAGTTCACATGCTGTTTACGGCGTGTACCTTTAGACATCTAGAGTTTGAAGCATTTTCTTTAAGTACACAGCTGCAGAGCTTCACCTCTGGATTGTCAGTGTTGCAGTTTATAAATTACACCACTCTGGTCTCCAGGCAGAGCTGCAGTCCATTCTGCAGCATGCTGACAGGACCATGTCTTTCTTTCATGTTCACAAAAAAAAAGAAAAAGAAATATTCTTCCTGCCACTACATTCACTCTAGATGAACAGGAGATGGTTGTGTGGGGCATTGTACATTTAGATTATTAAACATTTAATAATTTTGACCTGTGTGTTTTTCATTTTGTCATTTGTAACAGCACATTGAACTTAATGGCAAATGTGAACAAATCAGAACGTTCACTTCACAGAAACGCATCCTGAGAATGAAACGGAGCAAGTCTTCATACTATCTCACAACTGTTTCCAGAGCTTTATTTCTGGATCTTTTACATCAAGTAATAAAGTACAACAAAAAATACAAAATAATGCCTAACAAACCCAAACAAAAAGCAATACAATTGTATTTACATGTTATAAACAATATGTCTGAATAATTCAGTTATTAAATGTTATGATTGTCTATATTTCTGGATAAACATTTATAGTATATGTTGGTTTTATTCACAAATGTATTTTTCCCTTATGTATTTCTCTCCCCACAAATGAATCTGATACGGCACGTCTAGTTCTGTTTCTAATTTGAAATAAAATTAGGAAACAATAACACACCCAAAACCATTGAGAACATCTGTGAAGCAACTTCAAATATCAAAATCTAAAAATGGTGACTTATGTAGTTCTATAGGTCAACACAACTTGTACATTCTGTTTTTTCCCCTCAATATTCAGCTAAGTGGTAAAATGAGAGCTAAAGTATTCTTGCTGCACCTCGGAAAGAGATGGTTGTGTTCAGTTTGTGGGATATTCTTTGAATGTTCGAACACAGAGCACCCAAACCCATCGCAGATGGGGAAAAAAAAAACGAGCACCCAGTAACCTCAATGTTATTTTGTGCTCGATCTCACTTACTAAAGCACATTCAAACCCACAATCATAAGCTATGATTAAGCATGGCAACATTTTCGGACCCTGTTGCTGTAGCGCTTTTAAACCTTTTAATACATCCAGCCTGTAGCTTTTATGTTGGCTTTCTGTACTCTGCGCAGTGTAGAGGCAAGTTACATTCTAGTGCTCTACCATCTACACATGCTGATTGAAGCACCTTGCTGAAGACTAATGAAGCACTCAAAAAATATTTTTAGACACTGGGGCTTAAAGCAGGATCTCACAATTACTCAGATGAACCAAAATTAAGACTTTGTTAGGAAATATCCTAAAAGAAAAAATTACATTATCTACAAAATCCTGTTTCACAATGTACCCTCCCCCATGCCCATCCACAAGACTACTTCAGCTCTGGTAATATCTGTGGCCATGCAAACAAAGCAGCTGTGCATTTGACTGGACCACTGTCTCCTATGAACCCCTATTTGTCAAGTGACATTTTCACATTACCACTAGCAGCTTCTGCAAACACATGTATGGGATGTTACTTCAAATCAAATATGTACAGACAGAAATGCACATCCACAAAAGAAATGAGGTGAATGGTCCTGCTTGTGTAGTGGGTCTTCCCAAAATCGAAATCGCTAGAACATGTGCCGTACAAACATCTCTAAACATCTCCCGCCCAAGCCCACCCCAAGAAATAGACTTTAGTGGTAATCTGCAAATAGCCACGTGACATGCATGGCTAAAATGTCTCGTCTTACTGCACAGTAATGAAAACAAAGTGAAAACAAAGAAACGGGGAAAGAAAATAATGTTTTAAAGAGTATAAGAAATATGCAATTAAAACAATCTGTACATATCTACACATTATTGCCATCATAAACAAGAATGTTTAACATTTTTGCATTGCCTAGTCCCTAAACATGTCCAGGGCATAACGTATACTAAAGTATTCCACAGTATTTTGTAATCTGGATGTGTAGTAGAAGAATGACCCCAGGTTTGAGACAGTTTTGGCGAGTAAAGTATTGACTTGCATGCTCTCCTAGAAACACTGAGTCCCAATTGTTTCGTGCATACAGCATACTTAAGTGTTAGAATACCAGGGGAAAATCTGTTTATACAACACATCAAGCTCAACAATTAGAGGTTGAAACAGGTAACATTCAAATATCTTCAGTACCTCAGGTGCAGCTACTAATTCTGCATAGCTAGGGTAACACTGTTCAATTACCAAAGCCTCAACTGACATTAAGGTCACAAGAACTGCATGAGAAAACAGTAATGGCAGAATGGTATCTATACTGCAAGAAACTGATGCGAGACTAGAAGCACTGTCTTTGCCTTTAAGCTGGATTTTAAACCTACAGGGATTATGAAAGCTCACCATCCTCTTGACTTTGAACATATTTACAACTGAAATACATTAAGGGATAATACTGTCAACAATTCAAGGGACAAAACACCTCAAATAAGCTCCACATACATTTTCTTTTTTGGGTTAGATAAGCCTTTCCACCTTGACCTCTTGTCAAGAAAATGACACTTCTGACAGTTGCTCTATTAAGATTTCCTCCTGCTCAGCATGGTCTCCAAAAGGGGCACACCTTTAATAATAATGTAACTTTGCAAATCTAGTGATGTAGTTGCTTTTTCCATCATTCAACCCATTTCCTTGGTCATGGAATAAAAAGTCAAATAAAATTTTCAGCTGCCTTCACTAAAAGTCTGGGCAACCCGAAGGTGCAGTAAGCCCCCTTTCTAACCTTCACAATGAGTTTTGTTTACAAGTCACATAGGAACCCTGGCATTAAATTAGGTGGAGGTGCACATTGAACGGTGATGTTTTTAAAGCTTAAATACACTTAAAACCAGCCCAACTATAACAATCACAGCTACCAACAAATTAGACAAATACGCAATTTGTTCATATAAAACACTAATATCCAGTGGCCATCTCAGGGTTCCTAAAAATGCAGGCAGGATACAATGCATGCATTCACAGAGCAGAGCAAAAGAAAACAAAAACTGGAAACATGAATGCCAAAACATTCTCTCTCTTAGAAGTGCCCATCATTGGAAAATATTTTACTCCAAGAAATCCCCAATTTAAAGACGGAAAACGTTTCCTGATATACAAAATGCTACATTTGCCAAGGCTTGGTGTCTCTCAGTTTGTGTAAACACTGAAAATAGTACCAATTTAGAAAATCAAACATACAAACATTAAAAGATACAAAAAGGAAGTCATTGCAGTTTCTGGCAACAATCATTTCCATGGGACAGTAAATCTGAAGGGTGCTTTTACAGGGATTAAGTACGGTAACCCCCTCCCAAAAAAAAAAAAAAAACCTCCCTACTCCAACATCTAGGCTCAACTGTAAATTGACGCAGATATTAAATATGTAACGGACCAGAAAAATAAATGGCTATTTAAACTCTTGAGAAATCAAGATTTCTTAGCTCTGTACAATAAAGACATCACTGATGTCATATTACAAAAAACCTAAAAAAAACAAAAAACAAAAAAAGGAACCAAAAAAAAAAAAACCCAAAACAAAAAAACATTTATACATAATTAGAAAAACAAACTAAAAGTTCAGTCAGTGGGAATATCTGTACAGGCTGGGAGGTGGGGTGTGTGTGTGTTTGTGTGTGCGCCAGGGTCAGTCAGACTGTAGTGCAGTGTGTTGGTGGTGGCGGGAGTGGGAGCTGATGAAACCGTTCGCATCACCACTTGTTATGCTCCCGAAGTCTGTTACTGACACAGCCATTTTGGCTCCTGTGATGCGGTGTGTGCGTCTACCCTCAAAGTCCACACCCAGATTTGTGACGGCCACGTCGTTGATGAAGGTCTCAGAGAGGCCCATTTTGAGTCGCTTGGAAGGGCGCTCGCAGTCCTTGCTGCTGCACACACCCAGCTGGCCCAGGTCTGAGCGGTAGAAGGCAGAATCCAGCACACTGAGACAGCCTGAATCACCACCTGCAGGGTAGCCAAGAGCTTCATCATGACTGAGTGCTCCCCGGTGTAAACTCTCCAAAGGGGGAAAGTACGAGGAGTCTAAACAGCTCATATCTGCTGGACTGCAGACAGATGCCACACTGTTGCTCAGAGCTGGAAAAGAGCAGGGGATTATAATATAAAACACACAATATAATAGCAGAATTTACTTACTCAAACATACCACATAGTTATTAACAAATGAGTGTAATCAGGAATGGAAGGAGATATAAAATGGTGCTGTACAATGCCTTTTCAAGACTAAAAGCAATTATACTGGGTACATATGCTTGAAACTGATGTATTCCAAATTTAGATTCATTTAGGCAGGTTAATTTAGATGGCCATGAACTTGGCTGTGTTCGTTTTAAAGTTTACCCATGATGAACAAATGACAATCAAAAACAGATTCATTTACTTCTACTGAAATAATAAACATAACAAGAAGGCATTTATATTGACAAGATAGATATTTAACAAATAAATATGCTTCATTTCTACAATATAATATAATATCTGCCGTAAAATAAAAAATACTGACGGCCAACTTTTCTAGCAGTACTACCACAGGCCACAGGTTGAAAAACACTAGTCTAAGGTACTGGTACAAACACTCACCTGTCAGGTCACTGGCAGTGATGGTGTTGAGGAGGCCAAGCTGCTGCTCTGCAGACTCTATCCTACCTCCCGTTCCACCTGAACACACAGATGAAGAGCTGTCCACTGCCAGACCCTCTGCCTCATCCACCAGTCTGTCCATCAGGTCTCTAATGAAGAAAACAGTTACTATTTCAAATGCACTTATGCAACAGAATTTTAATTAGAAAGAAAATCCTCAAAAAAACCCAACAAAAAACACCTCCCTCAAACTAATAATTGTGTGCTGAAACCCCTGCACTAACGCAGAACCGGCAGATTTTATCATAGCATTTTTCGCTATTGTGACATCCGGGCCTCGTCCGCCACACCCCCTCATCCTCATGCTGGGTTGTTAAGCACCATACACCCTGGACAAGGATGAGACGGTGTGGCAGGGGGTTGAAGTGTCGGTGCACTTTCTCTGTCGAGATATGCAACTCGGAGGGTTGCGGGACAATAGAATTGGGACACTGCGGCGAGGTGAAAGGGTCAGCATGTGTGAAAACATCCAGATAAAAATGTGTATATTGCACCATAAAAGCAAAACTAGGTGGAGGATGTTTGCAATTTCTGCGTTATTGTGGGGACTCCCACGTAAAACTATGAGTTCAGTTCTCAAACTAAATCTGCGACTTCTGAATGCGTAACTGGGGGAACATATACACATACACATTATATATATATATATATATATATATATAGAGAGACAGAGAGAGTAAGAGAGAGCGAGAGAGAGTGACAGAAAGAAAGAGTAAGGGAGAGCGAGAGAGAGTAAAAGAGAGAGAGAGAGAGAGAGAGGTTCCGCACGCTCAGGAAAAGTCACGAACGAGTGACAGAGAAAGAGAGAGAGCGACAGAGACAAAGAGAGCGAGAGAGAGAGATAGATAGATAGAGAGAGAGACGATCCGCACGCTCCGGAAAAGTCACGAACGCGAGTGAGAGAGAAAGAGCGAGTGAGAGAGAGAGAGAGAGAGAGAGAGACAAAGAGAGAGAGAGTAAATCCACGCTTAAAATATCAAGGTGAAAGTCATCATCGCTTGCGTAGTATAGAGTCTTACATTAACGCAGCACGTTAACGCCGATAACGGCCCAGCATTATATATATATATCTAACAGTAATCCCCCATATCATAGCATTGTCTAAATAGACATCTATTTGCTAATCCGCTTAATGCCCGCCTTTTAGAAACAGCGCTCAACCAACAATAGCTTGGTTGTACTATTCAGAAACATGCAAAAAGTACAATTATATTCATTATATTATATATAAAATTATATTATATATACACAATTATATATAAATATATAACACTATTTTCTGTTTTAATCATTAACAGTAACTAATTTTATCCACTTACGTCACACCAGGGTAAATACTGTATTTCTTTTTCCCAAACCGATTCTGCTGAACAAAATAATCAAATCGTTCAGACTTTTTCCACATGTAGTAGAAAGCTACACACTCGGCAACTGTTCTTGTTGGAACCTAAAAACACAGTATAAAATGTGTGTAAGAATACATAGCAAGAATGGACACACAAGCACAATGCTAAAACAAATTGTAAAATTACAACCAGATTAATTTCAGCTGAAATGAGCCACCAACCTTGTGTTTCTGAATTAGATGGAAGTTCTTTTCATAAATCTGGAGTGCATGTTCAAAATTTCTACATTCGTCTTCAGACCATGGTGGTGATTCTTCTACAATTAAAAGCAAATTAAATTATTTTTATCATCTCGCCAAATTCCAGCGAGAAACACACCTGAAGAAAGCCATCAGAAATATAGAACGCTTGATACGACTGTTATAGGAGCTGCATAGAGCAAAAATGTGAACTGCATGGTGATCCTTAAAATTATTGTAAATGACTGTTGACGAACCTACCTTGTGAGGACTTTACATTACTGCAGTAACGTGTTAGGGCTTCACTTGCATTGTAGTTACATTTTACAAGCTCATACAAAGCCTGGAAAGGAACACACATTAGGTTAATCAACGAACAGCAATAAGTTTGATACTAAAAGTTCTATTTAGTTGCATTACATGTGTACACATGGAATTAACTGTTAAGTGGAACCTGTTCATTGTCACGTATGTGTCCCCCACACGGAGAATTAACTGCTCCATCGTCATCAGACTGAGACAGCGCCTCCCTGAGGTAGTCTTCTACCTTTTTCTCAGACAACACATCAGGATTCCAGAGTAACTGATCCTCCTCCTCAAACACTACAAAACCAAAAATAAGGCACACACCTCAAAAACAGAGCAACAGGCTCATTTTAAACCACAATATATAAACAAAACAATAAAATAAAAGTGTAAAATTCAGCATTGTTAGTGTTAAGTACACAAGGCTGCTAAAAAGAACTTTCACACAACTCATAAGTCTACTTACACTTCTCATTGTCTGAGTAGAAGCTGAGGCCTGTGGGAACCTCTGCTTGATACTGCAATCCAACCATGATTTCCTGTGAAAGTTAAAAAGGAAAAAATATGTGCATCTTAGAGTTCCAGATCCTTCTTTCAAACAGCACATTTAACAAATTTAAAATGTAAAACTTTTTATGCATTTCCCAGGGTTATGTCTACAATGCATCAATACACATTTTATGTACTATTCAAAAATTAACATTTTCTTTGTGCAGTTTCAAGGTTTTAGTGTTAAATGTTAACATATTCAAAACCATTTCATTTAATATGTTTCTCTGAGTTCGCTCGCTTCACACTGGGCATTAAATAAAAAAAAGAGGCATGACTGACATACTTTATGGATTATTAAAGCATAATCTCGGTGTACAATGCTGACCTTCTTTGAATCCTCTGGACTGACGCCGTCCTCTTCTCCTTCAGACTCTTTATCACCATCATAAATAGCGTTGGCTGAAAGCAGACAAAAAGCTTGTAATTAATGGGTTATTTGATCATTATAACTGACTGTCATTGCATGAAACAAATAATTATCATTACGAGGGTTCAAAGCACTTTATTTGAGGGTCATTATAATCATGAACCACTTAGAATATTTCTAAGAGCATTCAGAATACACACTGTCAATATTTATTGAATGTGTCAATATTACATTGTTGAGTTTCTCAAATGAGTTCTACATTACAGGCCAACATATATTTGGGTTTTCTGAACTTAAGTTCACTGGGTCAGTTCTTGCCCTGAAATCCATAGCCATATCTGTGTGTATATTCAATGGATCATGATGAGCAAAAGTTACACAACACTTTCCATAATGCAACTTCAGCACTTACATCTGAGAGTTCTTGGGAAGAAGTCTGTAGCTTCATGGGAGGTAACAGAAGGGGTCAGATCATCAGCAGATGACTGTGTCTCTTCCTCGTAGTCACCTGACAGCAAATCTTTGGCTATTTCTTCCTGCAAAGAGAAAGCGCAATACTCCATTATGCAAATCAGCTGAATTTCCAGGCAACCATTGCATTTGCAAAAATGAAAGTTTTCACATGTTAATATAGTTTCACTCATTTATAAAAATTACATGCAACAGATAGGCAATGTGTCTACCGATTTTAAACTGGGTTTTATAATTTTACTGGACATACTAAACTGATTCAACTTATCCACATAAGCTACCTTATCCAGCGTCATATCAGGAAGTTCATCTGCCAGTTCCCCAGAAGAGCTGTCTAAACTCGATCCTGCAGTTGTACTGACCGATGCCTCATACCGATAGATGGCCAACAGCTCCTCCAAGGGCATGTTTCCCTCCTTGAAGCACATACACACACATCACAGATAAAGTTAACATCAGCCATGATTTACTAAAGGTGAATTCCAAAATGTGTGTGACATGAACAAAGCGTTTGTAGATAAATTTAGTGTGATGTGACAGAATTCTCATACATGCCCCTCTCAACAAATACAAACAACATGGTGGAAAAATACAGTTGGACAGAGGGTGAGTATTTATTAAAGAAAACAGCAGCAGGAATGCTGCTTACAGAAATGAAAAAGCTACAGATTTTATTGAAAACTGTAGCTATATAGCAGCAGTTTTCAATAAAAGAAACAAAGAAAATCCCTAAGAGGCCATAGGGTAGTCCGGGAAGCTACAGACGTGGCACATTAGAAATGGTAGAAAAAAGTAACACTTTGTTTACTCCAGTAAAAACAGTGCCAGTGGAACACATCTAGGTTGTTTGAGAAACAGATGAGATAGTGTTGACTACAATGCATAGATAGATATTTCCAATAAAACATTCACTAATAGTAGGTACTTTTACCCAGCACGTGTTTTAAAAATATGTTTTAGCCTAAAAGCCTATCATCAAACAAACCTAAAACAATATTTCAGGCAGGTAACATATTCGTAACCATGTTGCTTAACTTTTTCTCTGAGTATTTCTCAAGGCTTCCACATTTTACATCAAACCATATCCAAATTACTTTGTTAAAATCTGAATAATTATACAGAAATTACAGAAACTTCCTTTCAAGGATACCAACATGTTTACTGCAACAGTTAGTTTCAGACCACAGAAAAACAGTTACACAGAAATACAAACTATAAAAGTTTACCTTCTCCAGGTCTGCTAATTCTGTACTGAAGTTCTTCTCTCCTTCCAGCGACTCCTCCTCTTCTAATGTCCTTTCATCGTCATATTCATGGACCAGCATCTCTGCTGTCGGGTCAAAGTCATGATCCTCCGACGACAGAGAGCCAACTGTGAGAGAAAGGCTTGCATCAGTGCAACATACAGACAGCAGGCATATCCAGCTCATTTTAGCATGTAAATTTATGAAGAATAACGCAGCAAACATTGAAAAATACATTTAAAAAAGCCATCAAACATACCAGGGCTCGAACTCCCGAGGGAAGCCTAAAGGGGCAAAAGACATGTCATCACGGTGCACCACTTAAAGGCAAATAGCTTTTAAACACAACATATGCTGACATTGTCCCTCATAAACTGGCACGACAGTGAAGTAAAGCAACACTACAGTGAAGTAGTTTATCCCGGTTACTAGTATAAACTGTTAAACAGGCCTGGTCGTGATCGGATCGATTGAGTGACAAAACCGTTAGATTGCCCTTTAAATTGTGGAAAACAGATACTATGATAAACGAACATGGTTTGAAACAACAACTGCAAAATAAACTGCGTGGCTGGTAAGAAACAGCGTGTCATGAGTTAACACTAGTGTTGACCGAGGCTCTGAGCTGGCGCAGCCCCGCGAACCGAGCAGCTCGGGGAAAAACACATATAAACAAACCTTCGGGGCGCTCAAATTTCACCATTTCAAAACATTCTTCGCGGCTAAACGTCTCGTTATGGCAATAACAACTTTCTAACGAGACTTTAGGATAACGTAGACGTTAAGGGTGAGACATTTTAAGGAAAACACTGACTAGATACGTTTGGTGTACGTATTTTTCCCCCAGCTGTACCGACGCGATAGAGCATCTAGCTTTAGCTTTAGCATTAGCTAACGGGACCCGAAGCGCAAAAGGCCTATCGGACTCTGATACAGAGCTCGGGAAAAAACGCATCAAACAGCTCAATGCCCTGCCATATCTGTACAAAAATCAACACCATACGACGAAGAGACTCTACTATAACTATATATCCCCACAAAAGGGAAAAGAATCGCCATTAAATCGTTAAACGGTTTGATTTAAAATCTGACACTTCTCCCCAGCTTTCCCTCTTACCTCCGCCATATTGGTACCTTTTGCCTCATAGGCCAGTTTGTGTCCAGTACCCGGATGGACTCAGTCAGCCAATAGGAGGCCCGGTTGGGGTTCAGCACTCAGTCTAATACAAAACAGCAACCAAGAAGAGATTATAACTGTAATTAGAATTATGATTGTAATACGTAAGACTGACTTTAAATATCTTTCTTTAAACTTATTGCTGTTTAACAACTGCTTATAAGCCTTTGCTACTTCAGCATTCAATTGAACAGCAGTCAACAAATCGCAGCACTGAGGAGTCAAACACTCAAAGTTGTGCATTCAGCAGTATAAGTTGCACTTATGGTTTCTGCGTTTGTTTAATGTATGCTCAATCCATTGAATGCATCTGGATTTCTAATGTGCAGAGTAACATACACAGGCCTTAAATCTGTTCTTCAGTGTGTGGTATATTGCTTCACACAGTGTCTGCCACAATTGTAGTCAGATTTGCAAGACTGAATAAGATTTAAATCATTAAATGGATTTGGTTTCAGTCATATTTCCATTGACTATAGTAAACAGTTTGCAATCAACTGCTGTGATCCTCTTTTAAACATGAGTAAGCTTACTGGACCAAAAACGAAGATATTATGTGGAATATTTTATTATGTGCTATGGTCTTATTAGTTATATACTACTGATGCCACCTATGTGCAACAATGTACTCCTAACTACCTTCTGTGTCTTTAGAATTCACTTAATTGTAAGTTACTTACCTATAGTATTTATACTCAAATTCTATATAAAGCATAATGTATTTGAGTAATGTAATGAGTTTTTTCTACATATTTTTAATTGGATTTATTCAGACTTTATTTTTTATATAGTTATTGTCTCTGTATCTCTGTGAGTCTTTGCAGTCATAAGTTCATAAGAGAAACAAAGCACAAAAATACACCACAAATTGGGCTAGAAAAGGACAGGAACTTGAGACTAGAGACTGGATTTGTGTGGTCATTAAGGCAAGAGGATGATTAACAGCATCAGAGAAGAGATTATGGATGGATGGACTTCTTTCATTCAAGGTGCTTATGATGCCTCTTAAAAGCATCTAAATGTACTCAAGGTACTTATCCCTGCATAATATTACAACAAAATAATGTACATGTACATGTAAGTGGTTGAAGCTGGAACAACAATAAAGCTGTGTACTCTATGATCTAATTAACGGTAATGACAAAAATACAAACTGATAACCATGAATAAAAGGTTTAAAAGTTCTGAAAGGCCGTAATTACCTTGAGGGACTAATAATTTATGTATTTAAATGACATCAACTTTTAATATTTGTGTGAGGTTATGTAGCAAGTACAGTCATGTTTGATTTTTACATGATTGTTTTCTAACCTCTCTTTGATCCTCGGAATTAAACAGGCTGCTTTTAATTATATCCCAATAAAAGGAATATACAGAGGGGGAAATAATTATTTGATCCCCTGCTGAATTTCTTTGCTGACTTACAAAAAATGAACAGTCTCTAATTTATGAGGTGGTTTCACTTTTATGGAGAAAAACTGAATATCAACCAAAAATCGAGAAAAAGTATGTCACATAAAAGTTATAAACTGATTTACATGTCATTGAGTTAAATAAGTATTTGATCCCCTACAACCCAGCCAGACTTGTGGCTCCCACAGACTGGCTGTGTGCCCATGTTGCACACAGATTACAATCAATCTATCAATTTCAGATACTCCTGAGCACACCTGTCCACAGAATCGGTTCCTTCCATTACAGCCTCTCCACCACCAGGGGGAAGACTAAAGAGCTGTTAAAGGATGTCAGGGACAAGATTGTAGACCTGCGCAAGGCTGGAATGGGTTACTAAGAAAGCCATTGGTCACACACTACATCATGGAGGTTCATAATAAGAGAAAGGTTCATGGAGGTATTCGTGTGCGTTTATATATCATTAGTAGAATGTGTATATGTGTATGTATGGTCTTCATAATGTCAGAAAAACAGTAAATTCAAAACAGGTGTAGTTTAAATATATGGACTGGAGACTTGGATTGAAACTTTCACAGCACTTCATCAGACTCATTCTTTTAAAAAGCTGGTCGTCTTTTAGATAGGGCCAATCTTCCAGGCTTTACATTTACCTTCCATAAGGTGGCAGTATAACACACCATTCCATTTCAAGATTTGATATTTTCACATGTCACCTTTGGTTAGTCAAGATTTGTCTGCTTTATTATGTTCACTGCTTGGTTTGTCAATGCATATATAACA
>JBBPDB010000017.1:13352183-13366408 GCA_037974465.1 Brachypetersius altus | reverse complement strand
CCCTTCTTCCTTTCCCGGGCCATTCCGGTAAAGCTTTTTCAGCATTTGTCAGACTAATCGGAATATGATTTTGTTTCAGCCAGTCTGTAACACTTCTAAAACAGATCACGGTGTTTGCTGAATTGTATTCTACTCTTTTCTGGCTCTCTGCACTTTGTTTAGTCATCAAAGCTGCTGAAAAAAGCTTGCTTTTAGGGCAACAAAAGGTTTGCAATTTGAATGCTAGGCCTGCTGTCACTCAAACTGCAGCTCAAATATTGTCTTATCTATTCATTTTTTGGTTAAAAAAAAATTTTGGTTAAAGAAAAAAAGACTAATTATTAGAGCAATAGTGCTTACTACTGTTTTTTATTTACTAATAAAATTGTGCAGTCATAACTAACTCCCATATAAGGAAAAAGGGTTGGTATGTGTATTAGATTTAAGATTATATTTACAAAGATTGCAATTTTTGCCATGCATGTGAAATAACTTTTCTCTCTTGACCAGACAACCTTTGCCTTAATGACTGAACCAGTTATACCATAATAAATGTAAGGTGAGTTCTAGTTCTAGAAGCTGTTATGACCAGAGGGAAGGAAGAGAAAGAGGTGGGAGAAAGTCCAGTCCAAAGGTCAACAGGCGGAGCTCCTCAGGATTTCCTCTTCATAAACTAGGCTTCCACCTCCTTTTGTCAAACTTGATATGAGCTCCATCCAAGACGTTCTGTTCCATGCTAAATTGGTCGCTGACTCTACAGATAACCCCTTTAACTGCAGGCTGACTATTCAATTATTAATCTTAAGATTTAAGTAACTATTCTGAACTGTTCAGGTTTATATTATGACTAATATGGAGGTTATGTCACTACAAGGGTGGGGCCCACATACCAGGTTAAAGACTAGAGCCCCAAATTGTTTTTTCTTCTTTCCTCTTTAGTCATTCTTTCGTTCATGTTAAAGTGTCTTTGAGAGGATGATGAACACTTCACTAATACAGACAATGATAAAATGGAAAGAATGGTTTCAAAAAGGGCCATAGAAGGAAATGAATGTGTGTGAGACATGTTTCAAAGAACAGTGTTATGGAGTGTGTATAAGAGCCTATAGGGAGCTGCACTCTCCCCATAGGCTCTTATACATGGCATGGTGTGATTTTGAAATGTCCTCTCATCCACTTTAAGCTTTCTGTAATTGTAACCCACTGTCACCTCACAGCAGAAGGTCCAGAATTACATTTTTTGTAGGAGTGGCCAAGGATCCTTTCTGTGTTTGCATGTTTTCCTAAAGTCTGTGTGGGTTTCTGTCAGGTGCTCCAGTCTAAAGGCATGCACAGCAAGTGAATAGCCCAAAGATATGAATGTCTGCATGTGTTTATCTATCTACCCTGTGATGGACTGGTGATGCCCATGTTGTTTCTCTACCTTTCGCCTTGTGAACGCTGGGATATCACTTTCCTGGTTAGGATAAGCGAGATAATTGACAGATGGTTGTAGGGTAGCACAACCACTTTATTGTGAGCTGTAAGGGCAACAGTCTTCACTGAGATTAGAAAGTTGCATCTTTATTGACTCAATACTTTAGACAGTACAAGCTGTTATATGAAGTTAAAATACCGGTATGAGCACTGATCCACACCAATGTGCTGATGTGAATACTGTCTTATTTGCTTTCTCTTCCAAGTGTCCTATTCATGCTTTCATGAAAACTTTCAAACACGTGCATGTGAAATAATTCAGAAACCACTGTTCAGAAAAAAGAGTTAGAGCTCCTACACAACAATGAGATCAGATGGAAAGATAAATGAGATAGTTCAAGTCTCCTGAGCAAAAGGCCTCAGTAAAACTCATCAAAGAGCAACAGTAGAGTGATGACAAAATTCTCTGGAGACAAAAACACAGCTGTGTGATTTTGCTTTTGCATTACTTGTTCATGCTAGTTCGATAACACAAGCTTGCAAACAAAGTTTACTGCACCATGTAATATTTACTTGAAAATGAAGTACAGTAAATGTGGTGTATAATATTCGGTTTTACTTATTCAGTTTGCTAACTTTGTTTTAGCAGCATAATATGTCATTCTGGTGGGTTAGTGCAGAACATTAGCATTTAGCAGAACTCTGGCTGCCCAGTGGTTAGCTTGGTGTTGGACACAAATATTAAACATTTTTATATCTACATCTATAATATACTTTGATATGTTCTTGTCTACCTATTGTTAGCTGGAATATGGAGCTTACTGGCCATCTTATGGGATTATTATAGTGTATGGAGACATTACACTGGTCCCAGTAAATTGGGCCTAGTGACACTCTTAATCAACATGTCAACTTTTTCATCTCTGGAAGTGATATTGTTACCCTAATAAACTATTCATTTTATGAAATGAAGCCTAATTAATGAGAATTAACTCTAATTTACTGCTTATTAAAACATGTCGTTCATAAGTTAGCCATAGCTTTATACATGTGTTTATACAATAGATCATTTCGGTTTGGAAATCTGATTGTCTGATCCACACACATACACTGTACACACATGAGCGGAACCATACGCGTCAGTTTCATATTAATAGGCTACAATTGCCGAGCAACAGAACAAGTTTCCTTAAACTTAAAAACTGTCCTGTTGCTTGGCAAGCCTTTTTGTAAACTACACTGCTTGGAAGAGGAATTGTTTATTGCAATAATAGGTCATTACAATAAATACTATTTTAACCTGAGTATTTTTCATATTGTATATTGCTGCCATTTTAACAAGCCAAGGCTGTGCCTTACAGTGATTATTAAGGAGGCTTTCAGCCCACATTTTTGAGCAAAAAACCTCACAACCAATGGTCAGCATTACACAATTAACTATAAATACAAGCCACCAAAAATGGCAAATTCTGAGCCCACAGTATATTACAGACTGCTCTTATCTCTTCTCATTCTTTTGGCAGAACAGAGACCTGCCGCAGCATCCTTTATCCAAAGCTGAATAATTAAACAGGTCTGGCGGTTTCCTGCTAGTGATGGCGGCGAGCTGCTGACAGCAGAGCCAGCTTTCATTAAGATCAAAACACTCTGTTTCTGCCCGCAAGCAATCAGGTCAAGCCCTTCTCTCTGATACAAGGCTACGCCATGCCATGTCCGTCTCGCTAGACCTCACGGCCCAGCACGCAGGCCATCTTACACAAGGTCACTAAGAAATATATGAATCTGCTATTGAATACGGTCATGATCCACACGCTGTGTGTAGAGATATTTCTTTTATAAAATGTACCTATTGCTTTGCTGTACTGGGGCTTTTTTCTTTCTCTTAGCAACACAGCTCTGATATCAGTGCTTAGCAGATGAGCCGGCAAATAAAGTGTCTCGAGCAGGATGAACTTTAATGGGCTCTGTGTTGAGATAATGGATCCCCCTGTCCACAGTCAGTCAAGGATTGTAGAACTCACTTAGTGATCAGAGCAGGTAGTTATGATAAAAGGCTTCACGTGTGTGTATGTGTGTCCATCAGTGCAATTTTCTTGTCTGATAGCACTTTATTAGTGGGGTTGAGTGTGTTCTCAGTGTATTGCTGTTTGCTTTGTAGGTCTTCAAAACAGGTCTTTGGTAGAACAGGTATAAATTTAAGCTCACTGTGCTTTGAACTGATTGCTATTCTTCAGGAAATGGTTGAGTGCATCATGACATCTCATATATCACTACGATTTGAGAGGTTATATTCTTCTGGCACAACTAAAAATGAGTTTTGTACTGAAATGAATACACAAATATAACTGCAGTGACTACACTGGACAAAAAAAACATTTACTTTATTGAATATTATTATACTTAGGGGTAATATTATTGCACCTTGTTACTATAGTTAAATATTTTTGGAAGATTTGTACCTTACTTGTGTATTATAGAAATGTATACTTCTACTCTCTCAATATCGTTTTCAAAAATAAAAAACTATACCCACATGCACCACTGGCCACCTGTGGTCAAATGGCATGTTTTGGTTTCTCAACATTTTCTATGTGCAGTGCACATCCTATAGAGAATACTCTGCTTATTTTAATGCACAGCTACTGTTCATGTGCTGTGTTTGGGACACTGGAAAAAAGAAAAATGTGGCAAATGTTAAGGCACACTTTATATTGTAATTTTTTTTCTAATATGTTAAGCTCAGCAAATTAATTGTCCACAATAATATGCAGAATGACTATGTTGAATGCCAGCTGTGTTTCATTTAGATCTTACAAAGAGTTCTCTCAAAGGCTTTACACTACTCTTACTCATTGTGGGTAGTTCCTCTGTACTTTTTACATCTCTGATTATAATCAATTAACTTAACACAATGTTCTTGATTTAGTTAAATTTCCACCCTCAGATCAACACGTGTGTGTCTGCGTGCACGTATACGTACAAATAGAATATACATTGTCGAGAGAAGTACTGCATGTTCTTATGTAGTAGTGGACTAATGGCTTCCTATCACTAAAGGTGTGTGTGTGGGAGAGAGAGAGAGAGAAAGAGACTAAAAAGTAAGTTTAATAGCTGATGCTGGTCATTCTGATGAGTCATGAAAAGAATTAGTACCAGCACCACCCCCCTCTTCCTGTCAGACACACACACACACACACACACACACACACACACACACATACACGTACAGTGCACCACCCCCAGCTCACCTTCTTCCTGTCAGGAGAAAATACACACACACACACACACACACACACCATGGGGAAAAAAAGAAAAGAAAAGAACAGAACAGAACAAAACAGAAGCAGACCTGTTTCACATGGTCCAGGCACTCAGAAAATACACAATACAGAGGAAATTCATTTCCCTCACCAGCTATTCTGCAATGTGGGTTCCAGCAGTAGCTTAGTAACTGCAGACTGTAGGTTAGTGCTGCAGCCATGGCCTATTTTCATTACACATTTCATTTCAATTTGCACACATAGGTGCCAAACCTAGGAGTCTTACTGGGTCAACAGGTCTAAATGTAATATTGAGTTGGTGAGTTGAGGGGGAAAACCCTCCCAATTCTAATGCTAAATGTCTGGTCACATGATTACATAATCTACTTTGTTGGTAAATTATTTTCATTTCTGCTGCTTTGGTGACAAAAGATAAAGCACGTTGAATCTTAAATCCTCTTTTGTAGCCAAGATGGAAAATGAGGGATAAAAAGCTTAAGATGTGAAAAAAAGCGCAACTAAAGTGATGTAATGGGTAAAGTCTACCTGCCACATCTGAGTCTCTGCACCTGGTTTAATGATCAGCCATTTGCATGTATGCAGTGGTGGAAGGGGTATTCATAAACTATCAAATAATTATTTTATTATGTGAAACATGTTGTTATATACATAACAAGAGTACTGTACAGCTAAAATCAAGCATTTTCATAGACAACAGTATGGCATATTGTGTCAGAAACCACAAGTATATTTGAGATCACTTAACAATTGCTTTAATATTGTTTTTAAGTCTGTTTTTAATATTTTAGGTGTGCAGTTAGGAGAATGCCTCAGGCACTGAACATGTTGCTCGAGAAAATTGTGCAAACTCAATTTTGGGTGGAAATATCACTTTCAGAACTGCCAGAGCAAAGAAGCTCCATAGTAAGATATAGGGGACTCAAAGGCTGCCAGATGTGTTACTGTATGTCTAGGACAGACGAAAGCAGACAGACAAACAAATGAACACATCCACGGGGACAGATTACTTAATCCTGATGATTTAATATGCTTTGAAAAGGCAATAATAACCGCAGGCATTTCCGTAGAAGGGGGTGAGGACAACCTGTGTGTTTGTGCGTGTGTGTGTGTGTGTGTGTGAATGTGTGAGTGTGTGTGTGTGTCTGTGTGTGGTGCTGAGTGAGAGTGAATGCAAGAGTGAGGAAGGGAAAGAGACTAATGTGTGTCTCTGCCTTATTATTCGGAAAGTACTAGACAGCTTGAGGATACAAGTGCCGTCGAGTGTGTGTGTGTGTGTCTGTGTGTGTGTGTGAATGTGTAAGTATGTGCTAGAGTGCGTTTTTGTGTCTGAAGCGCTCTCTCTGCGTCATTTCTGACACCTGTTTCCTGCCCCCTGCCACGCTTCTGTATGACCCTCCTCCGCCTACGGCGAGCTATAACAGCCGTCCGCTCACACACACACACACACACACAAGCACACACAGCATTAAACGTAGTGCAGCTCACTGACTCACTGGTTTCCGCAGGAGAAAGCCAATCACAGCTGGAAACTCTGCAGAGAGAGAGCTGAGCATGAACGAGCTGAGAATGGGAAATGATTGTGGAATCCTTCCTACCAGCCCCACTATTTATTGACAAAGACAGCTTGATTTGCTGTGCTCCTGCCATTAGCAATACATTGGCTCTGAATCCAACACAACAGCATTAATAATCCATTACGTATCCCTCATGTGACAGTGATGTGATGCTGAGACTGATGTCAATAGCTCCTCCAACGTCATACTAACAGTGGGCAGGAGCAATGTCTAAGGTACATATAAGGAATTTAGCACCAATATGGTGTTATGCAGTGACTGCTATTCTTGAGCTGTACAGCACATTTGTCAGGGCGTGCTAACCTGTGATATTAATTCTCATGTCTACCTTCTGAATATGCCTGACGAAATCAACAATAGATTTTGACACATATAATTGACATGTCATGACCTTTATCTCAATATGAAATATATTGAATGAATATATTTTTGTTCATTCATTCAAGACATTTAATCTGTTTTTAGTCTATCTATATATATAGTCTATGTTTATGTATATACCGAAAGGGAGGGGGGGAGGGAGAGGGAGAGGGAGAGAGAGAGAGAGAATATAACATAAACCCAGGCATTACAAACAGTAGCAGTATGTAGACACTGTTTCTAAATGTAATGGTCACTCCACAGTTAACACAGTCCATGTATAGATATGGAGCAGCAAAACAGCCAATTCTGAATATGCATTTATGATGTCACAAGAACAGAATTGTCTATTGTGAAGTTGTTTCAGTCTGGGCTTTATGTTGGAGTAGTGCAATACGATTTAGTGCATCAGGAGAGGACATGCTCTCTCAACGGTTGAGTCTTCAGGAGGTTTTTGAAGCTAGAGAGGGAGGTTTCTAAGAGATTGTAAGGATTTAGAGAACAGTCATGTAAAAATGAATTGTGATTGTTTTGAGTTTGTAAACATTCACATGTGAGCCTCAGTGGATAAATTAAACATGAGGATAAAAGGAACAAAGACACAGTCTGGTTTGTGCAATTGCTGCTGCTGCTAACAGTTCTTTTTAGCACTTGGATGGTTACAGCAGCACAAAAGAGCAGCTGCTTGATATAAAATTCTGTGGCTACAGTCTGCATTCACTCTGCTCATAAATCAGCTGAGACAGAATGACAGATTACTCTATCACTGCTTACACAGTGAATAGTAGGTACTGTTTGACGTGTGTGAGTGAGAGTGAGAGCAACACCTGGTCTGTTTCTGACACATCCTCCTCAGGCTTTTAAAGGCGGATCTTCAGCTCCTTAATGCCTGGCAAGTAAACAGCAGCAGATATGCAAACGGCCCCACCCACAGACAGACCCCTGTATGAATCACACTCAAACACCCACACTCGTGAGACACCAAACCAGCCGCATTGCTGAAGGAAGGCTGATGTACAATATGACATGATGCAGACGTGCGTGATCACACTTTCCTCAGTGTACAGTGGATTCAGCCTCACATGGATCATGAAAATGATCTGCTTCACTTTGAATTCTGCAGCCTGTCACAGTCAGTAATGCCAAACTATAACAATTTCATCAGTTGTGACATGTTTCGTGCCTTATGTTTGCTTCTTTCGTTCTTGCACTGAAGCTACAAGACTAATGTAGCTGACACATGATGGAAGTGCATGTTTAAATAATGAGACACACTCCTCAAATCAAGTTGAATTATTAAATAATCTCTAATAGACTCACTTATGTGGTTTCTGACACGGTATGATGTAGTTTTTGATGTTTGTCATTAAATTAAATTCAGGTTTCATGGCTGCTACTATTGCTGCTCAATATACTGGTGATCTATGACATGTGTGACCAATGCATGTTGCTTCTGCCCATATGGAAGAAATGATTACCAGCAGTGATGACCTGCAAGGTTTCTTAATAAACTGGATAACAGTCAGGCCATTATGAGTCTGATAAGAATGACCCTTATCTCTCCTTTTATTGGTAAGGCTTGATTTGAGCTTAAACTACTTGTCTAACTGAGAATTCCCACTTTTTGTAGTCTTTTATAACCGTTGTGGTGATGCTGTGCCCATTCTCTTGTAGAAAAGGATTGCACAGGTATTGGAGGGCTGGTGTCCAGAGCAGTCTGGTAATTCCCTTTCACAATTACTAAACCTAGCAATGAACACCTGGTGTCCAGTGTCCATATCTGTGCTGGACACTGGTACTTAGACACTCCAGGCCTGGAGCTGCACACGCCGCCCTCTCTCCACACACAGTATTGTTCTTCCACTCGACTGACAAAACAAGGGATATCCACTCGGATATGTGCCAAGAGCTTCATGCTGTAAATACTGACTGATTGTCTTTCACCACAGTTGATGGAATATGTCCACCGGTGCCATATTTGCCTTGGGTGTAGCTGCTATTACAGAGAGGGTGGCAGAGGAACAGATGTTTAAACAGTGCTGCACTCCCCCGGGCGATGATACTCTCTCACACTTTAAAACACTGCCTGCCAGGGAACACCAAAGGTAAACAGCTAATAAAACCAATGTGATCTGTTTGCAAACTTTCTCAATAGTTACGATACATCAAAATAACTGACTTGTTGGGCCCCTACGTGTAACATAATATGTAACCATATATAGTAAGAAAAATATTACAGTTAGAATGCATATTGAATAAGCATGGGACCTTTTTATTAAATGGACCAGCAGAAGCTAATAGAAGGGTAGGGTCTGTTAGGTTATACACTTTACTTAGTGGACTTATACAGTATATTTCATAAATGTGTTAAATGTGCTGATTTTAAATTAGTGAGTTAACAACAACTGATGATGTATCTTTTAAAGATTGTATTGCTTTTTTTATTAAGTAGGTATGCATTCTAAAAGTATTCTCCTAAACATTTATAAAGTATCTGTAGCCTAAACACAGCCCTATAAGAACTGGTTGCTGATATTACAATTCTTTATTTCAAATATATTTTCCCAGTAGGGGGAGGTTTATTTTAAATGTGTTGGATACAGATACTTCATATCTGTATTCTGAAAATGTGTTTCCAATACACAATCCCAATATCCTGTTCCATTTTTTGCCTGGTTTGAGAAGATCATGTTGTGTTAGTACAGCCAAATGTCATTTCTCTCTTACCTCTGAAGTTGTCATTCAGAAAACATTTTGGTATATGGTGTCTGAAGTTTGATTCTTTCATTTTGCTATGGAGTCTTACACAATTACAAATAAGCACAAAGCCTTGATCATCAGCCCTTTGCCTCTTCCTTCATCAAAAGATTTATAGCAGTGTGTCATACAGTGTCTGAGACCACATGCTATAAGCATGAGATACAGGATTTAATCATGTTGTTAGCACAGCACTAATTTGCACTTACATTGCTTGTTAGTCTCTTACCTCCAATGCAAAACTAAAGAGGTACAAATCTTCTCTAATAAATGGCATATGGGGTACGGGCACAGTCGTGTAAGTGAGATTTTTTACTGAATGTGTGCTTTAAATCTATATTAAAGCTGATTTGCTATTAGCACTATCTCTCTTTTGGCCCTCTTCTTGCTGTTGGTGCTTCTGTTAGATTTGATCTTTGGTGCCCTGACTCCATCTATTCTCGGGTAATTAAATGTCAGTTTCCTCTCGGGGCCTGAGGGATATCTCTTCCCCTGAGGGTATTACAGCAGCGGGCACAGACAAAGCCTGTCTGTCCTTGTAACATTTCAGATGGTATTTCTCTGAACTCGAGCAGGTCAGGAGGTGCAGCTGTGCCTTAGGGAGCCCAAGACTTCAATGAAGAAGTGTGTTCATTCTAAATGAAGATGCTACACTTCAGCTCTCTGTCTCACACTATGTATGTCATAAAGCTGGATTTATTTAGCAATACCTATCCTTAACACACTGCCTAACCCACTGAGACAGAACAGGCTTTCTTGTAAAAGGAGACGTCAGAACAGCAGACGTCTCAATACGTTTCCCTGACGAGAATGTGTTACAGCGTGACCAAGAAGTGATAGTTGAAAACTGACACAGATTTCTTTAGTGCTATAAAGCACAGAACAACACTGTGTTTATTTGTGCCTTTACATATTTTTGTTCAAATGCATGTTATTTGTCCTTCACCGTCATGTGCAAAAATCTGGGTATTCCTGGTCATATTATGTTTTTTTGATAAGTGAAAGTACGCACACGTTGTCTAGAGAGCACACATCTGCACCTTTTAATGTTAATGTGCTGAATTTAACACACTAAGGGAAAAAAATAATAAAATGTTGCACATGCAAAGGTTTGGACCACTGCATAGACATGTAATCGGTTATATACATATGTATTTATGTTTAGTCCTTTTGAACAAAAAAGCAACTGAACAAAAAAAATAGAATGTTGTAAAACTGCCAAACAGTAAGTGTGAATTCAGCGACTTAAAGTAGTTACAGTAGTTACATGTTATGCAAAACTCAAAAAAACAAGCTATAATAGGTCTATGGGCCATACAATCAACTTTTTATACATGATAATGAGTGATGTAAGGGTCACTTTGAAGGTACTAACAGACGCGTGTCTACATATCACATCATCATAAGTAAATAATAATGCTGAATCAACAGTCTCCTGGTATGCCTTACATTTATTTTTAGCCACTCAGAGCACAGCTCATTTACATATATCAGTCTGAAAGGTTGAGTAACAACAATAAAAAGGGATAAAGAGAGGTTGGAAAATGGTTATGTAAAAATGAAGTACGATTGCTTTGGGTTTACATTGCGAATTGCATAAGGATATGGACCCATTAAACTTATTTGTTCTGTTTAAAGAGAGACTGAGACTATTTTTCACAGCAAGATGACATAGCGAGTTCCCAAACCTATTTATTATCCGGCTGTTGGCATGAGCTTCCCATGTGAATGTGATGTTCGGATGGTCACCCAGGTACACTATATGGACAAAAGTATTGCAATACACTTGTTTTTTTCAGGGTTTGAGGCAGGTCCCTTAGTTTCAGTGGAGGGTAATCTTAATGCTTTTTTAACATTTTGGACAACGATATGCTTTCAACTTGGGCAAGGAATTCCAGCATTCTGTGCCCCAATGCACAAAGCAAGGTCCATGAAGACATGGTTGGATGAGTTCTTGCCCACACAGAACCCTGACCTCAAACCCATCCAACACCTTTAGGATGAACTGGAACAGAGACTGCGAGCCAGGCCTCCTTGTCCAACATCAGTGCCTGGCCTCATAAACGCTCTACAGAACGAATGGGCACACATTCCCCACAAAAACACTCCAAAATCTTGTGTATTTGAAGGCTATGTCATTAGGGTCCCTGTATGTGTAATGGTCAGGTGTCCCAATTCTTTTGTTCATAGAGTGTAAGAACATCAAGCTTTCTCAAAGCATTAATAACGGGAGACCGTTTTGCTTATTCGATTTCAGCAACTTCAAAAAACAGAAACATGTGAATCATTTGAATCGCAGTGTCTGATGTGTCCTGTGATCTGGATGGTGGTGTTGTTGTGGCTCAGTTCAGTAGATGAGCTTTTGCCAAGTGCCACGGTTTCTTAGAAACTAAGCGTTTAAGATGATTTTGCTCTGTGTGCGTACAGAACTGTGAAGACATTATACGTTCGGGGCCTCTCAGGAAACTGCTGCTGTTGACGTCAGACACTGCGCTCGGCTTGTTATCTTATCGAGGAGGCGCTGTGTGTGTGGGCAGCCCTGGCATTTTCAAACATTCTTATTCATAGCCGATCGGAGTCTCCTCCATATGGTCTTACGCAGGCTGGGCTTAACGCAGAAAAAAGTTCTAGCTCCCACTTAAGTGAAGCATACCTGAACACTGATTCTTAGCAGGCAAACTGCCAGTGCTGTTGTTTACTGCTGCATTAAAGTTGGTGTGTGCTGAGAGGAAGCATTTCCTCTATCTGTGAAATCCAGCTCTGATCCACCTCAGGGAAAAAACAGAGGCTTTTTTGGCTCCTCTAACCACTCATATGATTCCCTTTTCAGGCCAGCCACATCAGACTCTATTGATATTTGTAAATGTTTCATAAGTCAATATTAGGATAATGAAGGGTAATGATGCAGTGTGTATTTAACATCACGATGCAATGCACTTTTGATAGCAAATGACCTGGTGGGTTTTAACAGAACACTGAAAAATATTGCAAATCATGGCAGCATGGCTGACATCAAAAGTAGTTTTAAAGCGTAAAATCTGGTAAAGTCAGAGACCACCTTATTAGTTATTTAATTTCTAGCCAAAATAGCCATAGAGTACAAGTTGTTCATTTAGAAAAAAACATATTTAACAGAAAATAATAAGTGAAATATCAAACGATAGATTTGTTATAATATCAATTCAATTCATCTGTGCAACCTGCATCTGCTTTAACTCTTCCACCCAGTCTTAAACCCAACCAGTTACAGCTTTGTCCTCCCAAGAAAATCTGCTCTTGCTGGTATTATGTTCTCCTTCAAAGAGACGCTAACATCCACACAAGCTACTACTCTCACAATGCAACAGAACTTACATTTTCATCTTTGAGAGAGAGAGAAGAAAATCAGTCCATTTTTCAGTCAGAAAATAGACTGATATGTAAATCTGTGCTTAGGATTTTTGGTAAAGAACAGACTTTGGAGGTGTTAATAAAGAATTGTAGAAAATGATTTTTGAAAGCAGCTCTGGAAGCTACAGTAAAGGGTGAACAAATTCAATCTGATGCCAATAATAATGAAAACAACAGTAATAAAAATAAATCAACGACAACAACATGCTTACTCTAACACTTCTAAGACATCTCCAACTTTAGTAGCCTTTTAATGTTGTTGTTATAAGAAACTTTTTATCTCTTTTTAAGAAGCTAGGGAAACTAGTTTCAACCTTAGTGTACATCAATGTGACAAGATCTTTAATAGTCTTTGTTTTAGGCTATTTTTATTGGTCCGCTCCACAGTACAAAGGACGTCCGGTGTTTTCAGAGGGTATAAAAAAGTACATTAAAAGGGAAATAGGAGTTCTAAGCTTTTAATAAGACAGATGATGATGATGACGAGCTCTTTTCTTTCTTCAGTTTTTATCTTTTAATTAACACGTTTGAGTCAATGATGCCCTTATCCGGCAGAGCAAAGCCAAATGAAAGAATACATCATGTTCAGCCATTACTGTAGATCAGCTGTTTTCTATAATCAGTCTGGGTCGGACTACTTGAAGAAACTTATTTAGTCAGAAGTGTATGTTTTTCTGAACGGCTCACAGGTCTTTGATCATCTATGGAACATACCCCTCCCGCGTTCCCCCGCTCTGATATGCATGCTGTGTGTTTGCTGGTGTATGAATATAGAAAAGAACATGACCTGTGCATGCTCTGTGTTTGATGAGGCACTTGCTATGGTGATGAGGCGAGAAGCCCACGCAGGCAAACGACACGTGCAAAACTACTGCATCTCCACTTCCGCATCTCCATCTAAAGCGTGCACTCACACACACACCCACACAGATGTGGAATTGGCAGACCAGAGTGAAGCTGAAATGTATCTTCCGAGGTCACTACTGAAGGTGTGTAATACAGTGCAGCTTATTGCATAGTTTTCAATACTCAGAGGCAAACTGATTGTTAAAGGAGAATACCACTATTTTTCAAACATTTTGTTTCATTTAGTTGTAGAGAATGTTTTTTTAATATTTCATTGTAGAGAAAATGACCGATTTCGTTCAGTGTTTATATTAACAAGGTGTTGCAGTGTCTGCAATGCAAATATAGCCATTTTATTTCCTCTCCAAAATGATTGTTTACCGTACTCTGATTTTTTACATGTTGATAATAATAAATCTGTTTTCCCCCCTGCATGTATCCCTCCAAAACCTTAACTCAAAAACGTTTGAAAAACAATGCTCTAGGCAGTGTGATATTCACGTAATACATTTCTGTGAGCTTTTAGAAGCATTAAACATTTTGGACATCAGGGCCCGTATTCACAAAGCTTCTTAGAATTCTCTCAGAGAGCTCCTATCTTAGCCTAAAAAGTCCTATCTGG
>JBBPDB010000017.1:13335242-13352083 GCA_037974465.1 Brachypetersius altus | reverse complement strand
AAATGCCATAATTCTAAGATTTTTCTTAGAATTACGTCACTAGGAGCAACTTTTAGGCTTAAGAAGCTTTGTGAATATGGGCCCTGGTTGCTATCACTATTTCTATCATCACAGTTGTGATAATAATTCTTTAAAGGTTTCTCTACAACGGAGCATCCAATGGCTTTGAGCAACGAAGGACTTTGTTTAACTGACACTGAAAAAATGCATGGAATGTCCCTTTAAAAAGGAGCAGGAAACTTCCAAAGATGATCAATACTGATAAAAAAGAACGCATAGCTGGTTGTCAAAAGTGGTTGTCAACATGACAAAGAGAGTAGTTCCTGTACATACACTGATCTGCCATAATCTTAAAACCACCTGTAGGTGATTTATCAGACCAGGCCACCTTCTAGCATTACTCCATGGTTCAATTCTGATGCTGATGTACCCGCTATAGGTGCTTTCAGCAGTGTACATGGGTCAGCATGGGCACTCTGACTGGTCTACAGCTATACAGTCACACACACAGCAACCTGTGATGCACTATGTGTTCTTACATCTCTCTTTCTAGCCAGCACAGACATTTGTGCTACAATAGCTCTCATGTGCGATTGGACCAGATAGAACAATCTTCGCTCCCCATGTGCATCAGTGAGCCATGAGAACCTAATGACCTAATGATCGTCCTTGGAGCAGTACCCACCACTTTCTGAGAACATCCTGCAATACCAGGTGATTAACCATCAAAATCTGGTCCTTTGTAAACTCACACAGATGCTTACATTCTCCTGTTTTTCCTACTTCCAGCACATCAATTTCAAGAACTCACTGTTCACATATATGCTGCTACTTTACAGGCTTCAGTGCATTGTGTGTACATTATTCACTTTATGGCAGATCGATGTAGATGTTTATTTTTCTTATGTAGGTGTGGGTGTGTATGGTTGAGGAATAAGATGAATAACTGCCCACATGTTCTTAGAACAATTTTAAATTAAGAATGATTAAAATGTATTTTTGATCCCTTAAATTTGAATAAAAAGATATGTCTGTTGATTACACTGGGATGAAAATAAAAACAGAATACCTAAATGTGCCATGTATATTGGTTTTAGGGATGCGTGTGGCCGAAAATGCAATGAAGACTGTGGGAAAGTTGGGATGACTTTTGGGTTTCTGCAAACAGCAGTGTGAGGTTAGGTGGAGCTCTTACTCATTTTCCCCCCTGTAAACACTGGTAGAATAGAGTGACATCTTGTTATAAATATGCCTTTGTCAAGGGCTCTGGGCTTTGTGCCTTTGCCTTTCCTATAATTTTAAACTGTTACTGGAAAAATCCACACATATGTATGCAGCTCCATTTAATTAGATCAAACTAATCGAGACACAACTGGGTCAGGAAGTGTTTCTAAAAACTGGAATGTTCAATAGACTTTTTCCTGTATGGGCTGAGAGAAAGCATAAGACCTTTTCCAAAACACAAAATGTGGTCAGAACACTCCCAGTGAAAGGGATTACATCACTGAACTAAAAACATAACCCTTATTTACTTTTAACTTGCATTGCTTTCAGCCATGTATGTTCTTTACTTCCTTTTCCTGCTGACATACAGATTTCAAACTGAAGCAATTTATCGATACTAATCAGTCGGAAAGATCACAAATGAGTTTACCCTGTACTTTTGTTTTTCATATGCAGCTTTTCAAATCTTCAATAGTGCTACTCAGAGTACAGGAAAAAGAGCCACAAAGAACAGATATAGTTTATTAATTTTGTTTTTTTATTATTTAAATAAATAAATAAAGGCATATTTACATAATAAATATTTGCTAGTGTCTGAGGAATTAATCCCTCTTTCAGCAGCAATAAACAACTCTCTCTCTCTCTCGCTCTCTCACACACACACACACACACACACAAATTTGGTCGCATCCATACATGTTTTTTGCTTTGACATTCTCTGTGCCCTTCCTGTACCCTCTGGTTCAAGCCCAGTCTCTGCTTTCTCTTCTCCTCTCTTAAACATAGTGCTACATCATTCATTCACTTCTTTATAACTCGGTCACACTTTCCCTGCAGTTTTCAGCTGCTCACAATGTACACCTTCATGCAGTTCAAATTTCTTCCTAAAAGTACATCCTCTGTTAACAGTCTGCTTTTGTGCTTCCAGGCATGTTCAAGTTTTTGCATTTTCTGCACACACAAATGTGCACATGTTCACACACACACACACACACACACACACACACACACACACACACACACACACACACACACACACAGTATATACAATCCACAGTCATGCTGTCTTATGGGTCTCGTTTGCATCTCTGCTGGAGCATGTTGTGGGCGTATTCCATGCGGCTGCGCAGCTCAGAGTTGCAGCCGCTGCTCAGAAGTGCACTCAGTTTGAAGGTGGCTGACACTCGCTCCTCGTTGATGTATGTGAGCAGGTAGTCATCCCGCTGTGTGCACAAGATGAGCTTGGAATGATCATGGTAGAAGTTCACCTGTTCAAAGAAAGAGAGAGAAGTTTATTTTGCTGGAACGGAAACAGTATGCACGGTATTGCTACTCCATGTCTGAATCATCTATACCACTGTGCATGCAGGATTTTTAAAACTGAAATAAAGCAGAAGAAATAGACAGATTTTACCATTAACTGTTTTTGGGATTTGACAGTATGTTCTATGAGAATGTGTCTTGACTAAAACATACGTATGAGAAAATCTGATAAGGCAAAGCAATGTCAAATCATTTGAAAAACTTGTTGCAGTGTTTATTTTATGTCTCTGCTCTACAATGCAGAACAGTTTGTTTACCTGGAAAGTGCCATCGCTGAAGAGCATCATCAGTGCCCGATCTGACTTGAGCCACTGCAGCAGATAGATGTTGGGCTTTTCAGGATCTGTGTCAATTACCATATCACC
Source organism: Brachypetersius altus (assembly GCA_037974465.1). Lineage (NCBI taxonomy): Eukaryota > Metazoa > Chordata > Actinopteri > Characiformes > Alestidae > Brachypetersius > Brachypetersius altus. Next base: position 13,349,171 of record JBBPDB010000017.1, on the reverse strand, counting down.
TCCCTAAACAAAGAAAATTTACATTAACATTTGCAAAAGCACAGTGGCACATTTTTCCCTCAGTATATTAGTCATTTTTTAGATTGCTGTGACCATTACTGCACACAAACAGTGCAGAAAGTTAAATGATTAATTTAGATTAATTAATCAGGGAGCTTGTAATTAATTTGAATATTATTTAATCATGTGACACCTCTAATATATACTGTATACTTTAACTGGAGTTTACAAACTAAGGTATAGCTAGACCAAAAACACAAATAGAACCCGAGGTTCAGTGTTCTACATGTCACAATTAAATCAGTGTAGATCAAGAGGGTATAAGAAATAGATCATCTATGTCTGCTGTGAAGGTTTGAGCTAAAAGATGATGAAGACAGTGAAAGATGGTGAAAATAAAATACAAGCTGTTGCTACACTGAGGTCAATGTTTGAAGAGCCTTACACTAAATTCCTAGAATAAGGTTTATGTTTTAAATGTGAACATTGCAGGCATAGGTAGGGTTCACTCACATCCATCAGATTTTCCTCCATGTAGTGAGTGAAGTACTTGAGGATAGTGACCTGGCCCACGCAGTTCTCTGGCACATCCGTTGTGTACATCACAGCACACTGGCCCATCTCGGCGTGCTGCAGTACAGTTCTGCCAGAGATAAGAAAAGCAAGCGTATTTTTAGAAGATGCTCTACAATTAAGATATTAATGTGAGGACAGTCATAATTACACTGTATATTTAGCCAACTGGAACTGACAAGCGTAGGTTAAAAATAAGCAGAACATGTTGTGTAATCTTCACATGTTCGTGCGGTAATCACAGACAAGAGTGAGCACTTGACAACAGGGCTTATTACATCAATTGATTTGGATTGGCGACTGAACAAGTCCTAGCACCTACGTCTTGTCAGCTAGGAGACTCATGTGTGTTCCGCTGTTGAAGAGGACGCCCACAGTGTTGTCAGACAGCTGATAGCCAAAGCCGTATTTGTTGGAATAGTCCACCCACTTAGTCACCCATAGAAGACTGCCACATCCGTTAGCCTTGGGTAGCTTGTCAGCTGTGGGAACATAGTAGGTCACAGGGTTTATTTACATGGAGATTTAAATTACCTTCCACCATGAATGAATTTGTAGAGGGTATAGTGTATTTATGTGAAGTACACTCATTGGCTACCTATGGGCATGTGCTCCAGGCAGCCTCGTAGAACACTAGCAACTGCTTCTGCCACAGAACCTGTAGTGCTGTCTTCCAGACCTACAAACCAAACAGCAAAGCACTAAGAAAACACTCAGCACCACAAATGAACTGTTACAAGACAAGAAATTTACACCAGCTGACTGATGACATACACACACAAGTTCGCACATACACACTCACATTCACTGCTGCAGCTTCCCAGGCTGCCTCTGACGATCATGCGGATGGTGTCTCGTGCTTGAAACCGTCCGTCGGTTGCCTGGGAAACGGGCTTTCCAACCGGCTGTGACGGAGTCTCTTTGTCCTAATAAGGCACAGGAAGAGAGAGCGGGCGTGTGAGGACTACACGTCACACTCAGACACATTTTCTCTTCTCTCATCAATACTCTATTTCTAGCAGCATCAGTGGATTTCAGCTTACCTCCAGTGACGGTGCCAAAGGCTGCTGGTTAATTGTTGTCATTTTGAGCTCATGGCGAAGTTTGTAGATGTCATCTTCTTCCTTCGCTATTCTATCTATTACAGAAGACAAAAAGAGTCGGTTAACCCCTCAAAGTGCAAGGACCTTTATTTAGGCTGACATTTCTCACTCTTACAACTATTAACCTTGCATATTAATCAAACAGGAGTCACTGAAGTGTATACAGTTGTTGCTGATTTTTACAGGTTTACAGAGTTCGCTTAGTCAATTATAATTTGATAAGTATCTTGTAATGCTTTTAATTACTATCAAGAGTACTCACTGATGTTTTCATAGTACTTGGCTTTGTCTCTTTTTCCACCAAAGAGGGCAGCTGCGGCCTTTCTGAAAAAGCTTTTGGCAGGGCTGGAGATGTGGAAGTCTGGAGCAGAGATGCAGCAGCTGGCAGGGAGGGTCTCTGGCATGAAGCCCTATGGAAAAGAAATTGCACAATCTTGTGTTGGTGGTGAACCTCTGAGCCACAGAAGAGACAACACTGAATAATGTGATAAGCTGCATTCTCTCAGTTTAAACATGTACAAAATTTCCAAATAAATCAAATTAATTACATCAACACAATGTTGTCGTATACTTACTGACGTATGTTTTGTTACTTACTTTATACAATAATCATGTTGATGTAAAGTATTATCTCTATGTGGGAATGACATGACATCTGAATCAAGGAAATACATGAAACAGAATAATAAACAAACCTGTGTGAGAAATTCGTGTCGTATGATTTCGTCCAGTCGTGGGCGATCTGATGGATTGCGGGAAAGCATGCTGGCAATAAGCTGCCTGGCAGGGAGCGACAGGGTAGAAGGCAAAGTGTAGCGTGCTTCTCTGATACAGCGATATGTCTCTTTTAGGTTGGTAGTCTCGAAAGGGGGCTTGCCCAGCAACATAGTGTACCTGCATTAAAAGAGATGATGAGGAAACAGATGTTAGATGAACAGTTGGATTCCTTGTTTGCCAAGAACATTACTGCACAGGTTAATAGTTATTCTCAGTTATTCATTCCATATTTATAATATCTATAGATTTTCCAGCAGCTCAGCTTGTAAAGTATAGCTATCACCAGCAATGCCAATGGATATGAACAATGAAAACAAACAAGCAAACTAGAAACTTTCCCTTTTCTGGATGCTTAATCAATATACACACTGTAAATGTAAAAACAGTATCTCCTCACTAGGTCTTTATTCAGAGTGACATATTGTTGAAATACAGAGCTGTGATGAAACATATACAGATCAGTATATGATTCACTACCACTGTAAATAATGCTCTAGTGCTGCACTGATGGTGGGTGGTAGAGAAAGAGCTCAGCGGGACTCACATGACACAGCCTAGAGCCCAGATGTCTGACTCCCAGCCATGACCCTGTTTATTGAGCACCTCTGGTGAAAGGTAATTAGGTGTCCCACAGATTGTCTTGCGCCTGTTGCTAACTGGCTCCAGTTTGGCAGCAAGCCCGAAATCCCCAACCTTCAGGTCCATTGAGTCACTCACAAACAGATTCCCTAAAGAGAAGACAACAAAAAACATAGACCAATAAGTTGAAAAATGTGACTTTGTGCTGTAGCAGCCATCATTCGCTGAAAACCTTGGGGCTCCAAGGCAATGCTGCCTACCTAGTTTAAGGTCTCGATGCAGGATCTCTTGATCGTGGAGGTATTTGAGAGCAGATACTGTCTGTTTGAGGTAATACCGCACCTCTGGCTCTGTCAATACTTTGCGTGCCTTCAGAATGTGGGCCAGAGACTGAAAAAAAGAAAGTGATGGAAAGATGCATCAGACTAACACAATCACCATCTGCTGGAAAAATGCTCCCCTCATTAATAATTTACAGTTTATTCAAAGGCAGGTTTGCAATGTTTTTTTCCTTCTCCACTGCCGGTTCCTTCCACACATGAAAAAGGAACGGAAGTCCTAAGAACTAATACTGAAGGCTATGACTCACTCTTCTACTGCAGTATTCCAGGAGGATGTATATGTTATCTTTGTCCTCAAAATGGTGGTAGAAATGGACGATGTGTTTGTGGCTGAGTGCTCTGTGCAGCTCAATCTCTCGGTTTATCTGTAAAACAGCATAGGAATGCAAGGTCAGAGGAGGGTGACATCGGCGCGTGTTAGTGGAGAGTGTGTGAATTTAGCTTGCCGCTCACCTTCTCGCGTTGATGAGGCTTTGACACACGTGTGTGAGGGATTATTTTGGCAGCAAAAACTTTGCCAGCAGACAGGTCAGTCAGCTCATAGCATTTAGCGAAACCTCCCTGCAAAACAAAAACATAATAGCATTGAGACTAAATACTGGCAGTAACTTTACCACATGACACAATATGACACATAACAGCATACCAAACATACAACAAAACTGGCATTTTTATTACTTTTTTCCATTAATTAACCCATCCAAGCCTGACAAATGCCACAGTACTTGGCTTGATTGTCTACAGTTACACATACAGCATATTTTATGTCAGTGTTACACTGTGTAATACTAAGGTTCTTTCCATCTTGTCTTAACTTAAATTATCCATTGGATTTGATAAAAGCTTGTTTTTGGCACTACTGGGTAAAATCAAGCTAAACAAACCAACCAAAATGAAGAGTACTGCTGGAGAAATTCCTTCACATCAAAGCAGTGATATGCTGCTTTAACGTTTGTTTTACTTCTGGATAGACCAGTTAGAAACAAATCTCTCAACATCTACGATGAACGTGTTCAGGCACACAAAGCCCTTTCTGCTTTTCATTGTAACTACAGTTGTGCTTATTCCTGGAATGTCCAACGAGGCAAAAAGTGACTTCTAAAGTCAAATGACACGCAGAAAAGTTACTGAAGATTTTTTTAACTGTTTCACTGAAGACTTGCTACCTGTTGCACTTTCAGACTTTAGAGTTCAGTATCACTCTCGTATACAAAAACAGATTCAGGTACTCACATAAAAAACAGAATCGATTGATATTAATTCAGGTGCCCATACAAATTGATATTATAAACACGGACCTAATGAACACACAGATCCCCACCATTTAAATACATAGACAGATAATCAATTTATCTACCTATCTGTCTGTCTGTCTGTCTGTCTCTCTCTCTATCTATCTATCCGTCCAGATAGACAGATTGACAGATAGCTACACAGTAGAGACTGACCCCTACTCTCAAATTAAACACACACGCACAGACACCCGAACAGACTCCGCCAGTTCCACACAGCTCCGCACCTTTCCCAGGACCTTCCCGCGGCAGTAGCACTTTCCCGTGGCTGGGTCGGTGATGATTCTGGATAACTCGGAGCGGTTCGGGCTTGGTTCCTCTCTCCTGCTCTTCTGTTCGCTCGCTTTGCACTGTTCGCTCGTGGCGTCGCTGCTGGTCGCCGGCTGGCGCGAGACGCTCCTCGTCGTTTCCATGACCCCTCTCAGCCGTCTTACAACTTCTGGCCGATCTGCTGTGCCGCGCGCTCTTATACCAACGCGCGCGCGCGCCGCCCGACTCGACGTCACGACGAGGGGAAGACCGCTCGCGCGGTCCTTTCAGACAAGCGCACGACCCAGAGCACTTCAGCACGCAGTGCCGTGTTTATATTTTACACAGCGGTGTCTTCACTAAGAAGGTTTTGAAGGCAAAAACTACAAGACTGGAGGAGCAAATCATATGTTTGCAAAATCCAAGAAAGCAATCACCGTGAACAAAACGGGAGGTGAATTAGATTACACCAAGAATGAACTACTTTTATCACCTTCATCTCCATTATTATTGCTGTTGTTGTATTGGTGGTGGTGTTATGATAATCATGACGATAACGACGATGTTGAATAAGGTTCCTTAAATATTTTATTATAAGAAAAACTTTCGGTTAGTCTATACATTTGTATGATCTTGCTGCAAATGTTTTGGCAGATTTTTCAGAATGGATAGTGAAATGAAGTGGTAGAGCATCCTCTTGTGGTTAAAATAATATTGAGCCATAAATGTTGGCTCACCTGGAAATGAAGTCACTACATTTACGGATTCGATGAAATTTTCTGTTCATTAAGTGTTTTGATTGATATTACATGGGCTAAACACGTTTTGACAGCTGATGTATAAATGCAACTTATAGGTTATATACATCACCATCCATAACAAATAATCCAAAACAGAAGACTGCAGGGAGGAAGGCAGTTCAAAAAGGGTCTCATATGAAATCTTATATAGCATGTCTAAATTTTTCAACCCTCTGAGTTTGAATAAACATGTCTGGAATGAACTATAATTAATAGTTACTGTATTTTTTATTTCACTCATGGTATTCAGATATATGGTGAGATAAGATATTTTTGACTAAAAATTAAAGCGGATGAAACAGTAGAGGGGATGCAGAATCAGTTTGTGATTTTTACTTCCTGATCTTCATAAGGGGAAGCTGATCCCGAATCTGTCCATATGAAGGGTCAGCGACATGTGAGGGGACCCACATATGGCCTATTGAGAGCGGATGGTACCATGCTGAGCTGTCCTGTCTCCCACAGTTACAGCAGACACGTCTCTGACTCCTGCTGGGCTGTCTGTCCTGCACGGGTCGGTCGCTCCCATATACAGAGAGAAATGTGCACGAGGTCAGGAGTTCTCTGCATATCTCGTGGGTGAGATGATGATCTCACACCATGACTCCCTCCCACTACCGCCTATCTGCTGTTCTTTAAAAAGCGCAAAATCTGAATTAAAGGCATTGCACTCCATTAAAATGATTAAAATTAAAACCCAGAAGGTCTTAAACATTAAAAATGTTGCAGTTTAACTGAAATGTCTCGAGGCAGCATATCTTTATAATATCGATTTGTCTTTGGGTTGATTTGGATTGTTTCTTTTTATGCAAAGCAATTCATGCTTATGGCTCATAATCAACTCACTTGTATATTAACTCAGCTTTAGTAGTCTGAAGATTCACTGCAATGCACTCATGTAATGTTTAGTGCTTAATAATAGTGGTGCTCTACATTAATGACATAAGTGGGTCTATTCCAAAGGCACTATAAGCCCTGTGGTCACACACAAAGTCCATACTTTGACGTTGTCAAAAATCTGCAGACAAACTTGGCAAAAGACCTCCGCAGTGCTAATTTTGTGGAAAAGGCTGCTTCAGAGCTGCATCAATGGGGTCCTCACCAAAAGCCATCTGAAGGTTTTATAGATGGTGCCTACAGCCTTTTAGCAGGCCAAAGAGTCACCGTGAGGGAGAACATTTAGGTGTGGGTTTATTAAGGAATGATAGAAGCTACATAATGAGATCCTCCTCTAGATCTAAAATCACTGAATTAAATTGCATAACAGCATGCAAAAAGGAAAACACACAAACTAAACACAAACAAAAACATAGATGTTTGCTGACACCATGTCCTGATTTGACTGGGTGAGCTGGGTGTTACACTCTTCATCGAACAGCAGAGGACTGCTCTCTCCACTTTTGTTAGAAAATTTCCAGTATGACAAACTGGAAATGTTTTTCATGTTTCAGTTTAGAAGAGAGAAACTCAGCAGCTCAATTCTCAATTCTAAAAACAATCCTCATGCAGCTTAATTGCAAGTTAAATTCATCAACAAACGTATTTTACTCAAATCTTTCTTATGTTGACCAGACAGCTATAAACCAAAAACATCCACTTTGATTGGCCTTTACCTACTTTAGAATGGAAGGCTGTTGTTTAGTCCATGTCACTGAAGTCCCCCTGAAGACAGTAAGGGCACGTAGTGGACACTCGTGAGCACCCCTGAACACCAAAATTAGAACCTGAACACCCTATGGTCCTGTGGTCCTCATGTGCATGCACAGCTGTGGACTACTGGACCACCTCTGTGCCATTTGGGACTGGGCTTCAGAGTCTTTATACAAGAGTCGACCTGATTCTGAAATGTGTCAGAGGCAAAGTGTTCATTCCATTGTAGTTTGAAACAGAATGTCAAAGAATGCATGAGAGTAAACATATAATTTATTTAACTTTTTAATACATTAGGCTATCAAGGTGAGATGGATTCTAGTTACAGGAGCTGTGGACCTGTGCTTTGCACATTTGAAAGAAATCTCAGTTTGGACTATCATTTCCATTCTTTAAGTTGTTAGCAGTGTAAGAAGTGTCTTATGAATTAATTTAGTTATTATTAAATAATCGATTTTTTAAATAATTAAAACCCCTCTGTGTGCACATGACTGTTGAAACCACATAATGTCACTACAAATGTGATTAAAATCTAAAAGTATCTTTGCATAGAGTTTTATACATGTAGGTGACATATTGTGGATCAATTTTCAGGATCCACAATATGTCACAGTATTGGAGCAGACAAAAATACATTTGAAAATAAAATTAAAAAACAAGTACAAATGAACTTTTTATACCTACTAGATCGAATTAAACAATACTAATAATGCACTGTACAGTGTTCTCTAAGCATTGAGCATCTCCGTGGTATGCTCAGAAAAGCTTATGGTCAAATTTGAATGTAATGCAGCTACAATGTAGCTGTAAAGTGTCACTGTATGTGCTTTATGGATCAATATTACGGATACTACTGTATATTATACCATGTTGTTATTATAGCCCTTTTAACATGGTGTAAGATAAGCAAATGCTGATTGATTTTCATGGCACATTTGAGAGAACATGAATTACAAAAATATATTGATATATTATTAGAATACTGAGTGAGCACATGCTGTCTGACTGCCAGCTCTGACACATTGCTCAGAAAATATATGTGTTTTGTTTTACATATTTTGGCTGTAAAATTCACAGTTAGGCCTTGAGTCTCACTCTATACTTTGGTCGGTCCATCCATTACACGTATGAGTCATCATTTAACAAATAATAAATCATGTCAGTGCTTTATGCTCTATGACGGACTGGCAACCTGCGCAGGTAACAGGCTCCAGCACCCCCCGTGACCCTAGTTAAGGATAAACGGCTCAAATAATGGATGGATGGATGTTAGTGCAATTTTTTTGTAATAGGAAAGGGATGAGTTTCATGATGTGGATTCATGATGAGCATTTCGAAGCCACAAATGGGATTTTACTATTAGCCTGATGTAATTTAGCCCTTTGAGTTTGCAATTATAAATATAGCAGTGAGAAAATACTTAAAGACAAACTTAAGCAGTGATTTGGAGTCTTGTAGTTGCTTGTGCTGGGGGCTTCCGGACTCTGGCCATGTCGTAGGCCCAGGCCTGGTCCAGTCCCTGTCCTTCCGACACTGTGGCAGGCCAGTCGGGGAATGGGAAACGGCAGGCAATCACACGGGCGTCATCTGCCAACTCCTCCTGCAGCTTCCTGCCCAACACCTCCATCTGAGGAGAACCCCATAAAATTACAAAACACAAACACACACATGTGCCGTCACCTATAACCGACCAGCCAAATGCCGTATGTGAAGACTTTCTTAATGAATAGGACCAAAAAATTACACTACTATTACCAATACTGATATGAACCATGAACCATGGTTCATGAATCATAATATGGCTTCCACGTACCACTCCTGGTGCCAAGAAAGCTGTCACATTCTTATATCCAGATAGATTAGTCTGTAGATTGTGAAATGAAAAGAAAATTACATGTAAAACAAAATCTTCATGAAAGTGGACAGTGGCGTGTTTCTGTTGCTTCAGCTCTGTACCCCAGCACTCAGGATTGGAAACAATGAACTGTATAGATAAGGTACAGATTTTTCAGATTATATATACATCGAATGGAAAGTGTATAAAGAGATACCTTCCAGAAGTCCTCGGTCACAAATCTTGCCCTAGTGGTTGGAATTCCCAGCCATCGTGCTTTGACTCTGGCGTAGCCCGTCAGAATGGAGTTTATTTCAAACCCTGTACATTGGAAACCCATAGAGGCAGCAGCAAACACCTGTACAGACACACTCAATGGAAACAAAGAACAGTCTCATCAGATTTATACTTAAATTCTTTAGTACTTCTACTTAGGTATTAGCTATAACATGGTCAGGCAAGGCCCAAGATGATCTTAATCACTACAGGATGAGTTTTATTGTGAGGGAAAGTTCAAATGTTCCAATCTTGCTTTCACTCTTACGGTTCCAACAGTAGCCCACTCAGAGCTTCACTACAGTAAAATCTGTATTTATAAAATTCAGTAGGCTTTCTCCATTCTTACATCTTTAGCTCAAACATGTTCCCACACACTCTTTACTGTACTGATCCCTGAGAGACCAGACCAGCACTTCTGCTGTTTGGAACAAACAGACATTCTTGGACCAGTAGTGCAGGACTTCAGAGCTTTCAAGCTATGTGTATTACAAGACAGCAGAAGTAATATGCATCCTCCCAGGCGCAGGATTAACAAACATTGACCTAGAGGTCAAACAATCTGTAGAAGTAAGGTGACATGACAAATATGAGGAAGCCGTTCAGTTGAGTCCCTGTACACCACCTGGTACACTTATCAGCTGTATGTTGCGCTGGAATATCATCTAGAAAGTCTTCACAGTACTTTAGGTGTTTTATTGTGATGGTAAACTGGTAAAAATGAGTATTTTACATATCAGAATATTAAATATTACATGTCAGAATACTAGTGATTCACAACCCCAGACTATGCCTGTTTTCTATGTACTGGAATAAGTGTATATAGAAAATCAGGTTTAACTGTTCTCTGTTTTAAGACAATACTGTGGTAAATTTTTTCAAAACTCCTGCACCCACCAATGACTTTTGTGATGTCACATTTCTGTAACATATTTTACAGCCTAAATACAATACAATTACAGTGCTGCAGAGGTCATTTACATATGTTAGTATTAATGGCACTGTAACAAAAAACAACCTGTTCTAAGGGATGAATAGGGGTTGGAAAATGTCGATGTAAGAATGATTTATTTTTGGTTCATAAAGCCACAAAGCTGGCATAAACGGAACACTATAAAATGAATCCAGGTATATAAAACAAGAATTAGAAAAATGTAGGATTTGGACCCTATTAAGGTCTACTAATCAATAACTACATACAAAACAGCGCAATATAATTGTTACAGTTAAATAAGAAAACTAAGTCTGGGCCGGCTAACAGGACTGTGAAAGAAGTTAATAAGCTGAGTGTTGAGGTAACTGACACCCTGGGAACACAGATTGGATTTGGCGGAGCAAAAACATAACAGAGCCTTGTTATTAAAGCAGGAAGAACAGGTCATGCTGCTGAAATGGAACATGTAAAAATGTTACATGCTTTGACCAGGATAAGCTCCAGCTTTCCTCTGCCTTCAGCACTGACCAGTCTTCCGTCTCCAGAGCCCAGATCAGCCAGACACCCCGCTCTGCCCTGCAGGAGCCGCAGAACATTCTGGGTCTGCACGCCACTCGAGGGCAAATATGGCACCTGCACAGTACAGACAACATTTATGCCTGTAACCTCTGACACCACAACTAAGACTGCATGACAGAAATCCACGAGGACACATTCTGGACATGGTGGGTAACAGTCTAGCAGGTACTGTTTATACCAGTGATTCACAGCCCAGCATATTTAGGTGTTTTCCATTTAGTATAGTAGAGCCCCCACCAGTTTCATCATCATATTCCAGTAAATGTTGCTTGTTTCATTAATCTGTATTTTATTATCATTTACTCTGAATATTTGATATCATCATGCAAATCAGCAATTTCCCCCACCAAACCACAGCAATCCAGTTCTGTCAAATGAAAGTTAAACAGCAACACAGAAAGTCTTCCTTCATGTTTTTTAAAGCCTCATTTACATTCTAACAATCAAGCTGCAGCTGTTAGTGAAAGTTTGAGCACCCCTAGTTAAATGTTGTACATGAATAAAAGGCAATCACCACTTCTGCACGGAACCAACTTTTACGTCACGCATTTTAAGGCACAATTATTACTTATTTTTAATTATTTAAACCTGAAGAAAATGATTTTTGATCAGTGGATTTGGATTAATGTCTTACTGTGATATCCAGCCTCATATCTTCATTTTCCTCTTTGACTATGGGATTTTAGATACAAGGTCCTGTTTTTTGCACTATCCCTTCAATATTTCCTGGCTATTTCCTGGTTGCCACACAACCCCACAGTATAATAGTTTAACACGTTTAACAGCTGGCAATGAGTTCTTTTATTGAAAGAGTGAGTGTAGCCAGAGTTCAGTTTCCTTGAATGAGACTCCAGCAGTTGATTTCAAAAATGTCTTTCAAAGTTTTAAATGCAGCTAAACACTGTAGTCCCGTGGTCAATAATCCTTTTGGAGATCTACTTTTTTGCTGTATGTAGCATTAACCTGCATTTGAAATGCTGCCCCCTCTCCCTTTCTTAACATTCCAGCCAATCAGGGACTTCTGAAGTTCATTTTTCAGAGCAAGTGTTGCAGACTGTGGCTCAAACTAGACTTCTCAGGAAGGTAGATCTCCAGGTTAGTGACCACTGCTATTTTTTTCCCCACATTGATGTGATTATGATTTAGTTCTTGTGCTGAGTCTATGCACTGAACCAGTTTGATTCCTACATACCTTCAGATTTATTGGCACTTTCCGAAAACCAGGGAGTGCAAAAATACTCCAAAGCCCATAAAAGCCCATAAGAGAAGCTCCTAAGGCAGCTGTGATGACCGGCTTTTCCTGAGTGTCACGAGAGAACCTTTTATCCTGAAGGATGACTTCGACAGAGTCCTCCATGGCCAAACCCTAGAATCCAAGTCTAATGCAGAAAATGCTCAGCTGGGACAAGCGGTAATGCAACAACAGATTTTCACATTCACAGGACAAAATGCTTCACTTCAGTCTCCACAACAGTTGACCTTAAACCAACCCACAAGGGAAAGCAAGGCAAGAACCCAGGCAGCCATACAGCCCAGTTTGATTCTGGTTGGTACTGTCCTAAGAAAATCTTGTAAGTTAAATTTGTTAATGGTTTTATTCAAAGATGCTGCAAAACTAGACTTAAACACGTTTAAATTTATTGAAAAAGGGTCAAAATCAGTACAATATTCAAACACTTTTTTTCTTCAGTGAAACGTTGATTGCAAGACAGGGTTAACAGGGACATGGTGGACTGAAAGGGTAAAGCAGGTTAAGGCTGGCTAATTAATAAGACGGAACATTTAGTGGTGATCGTCATAGTGTTGGTGTATTTCTTTACATCCAGGAGGGGGAGCCAAGACTCCATGTCTGACAGCCAAAAGTACTTTAGAATTTTTAACATTATCAACACAATGTGCAAATTTTAAATCACTGCAGAACTGGACCAGGCACGAAGGAGACTGTATACATTATGTGGACATTAGTCCACATGAATGTGCATGAAACATACAACACATTCACAGCTACAAAACCTAAAACACTGGTTTATAACAAATCACATACATTCCTGCTCCTGGGTAAAACAAATGAAACTTTAGTGCAGACTAAATGTGCAAAAGGTGGTACAAAAATAAAACAAATGCAAAAATTGCTGTACAAACGCAACAGCCTACGTGACCTACCTGAAAACAACAGTTTGCCATGAACGTCATGGTCAGTGGGCTGGGCTGAGACCCACCAATCAAAAACAAGCAGCTGGGATTTGTAGTCCAAACTTCCTTATTGTAGTTCAGGTTTATACATGATGATAACCACAATATAAACATCAATACATCAAAGTAATTTAAGGCTCTGGAAATATTCTCATTTATAACATGATAGTATATCAAAGATTGTGAAGATTAATTCGGCACATGTTCATTTAATTCATGCACGTTCAATTTTATTTGTAAGGATTGAATTGAATACATGCTAGTGAAAAGTAAATTGGAGTCTGCATTCTTATAAGTTTCCAGTTTAATATATCTTCACACATTGATCCCAGTTTTGCTCAGTTCATCAACAACGAAACGTGACATCTTCCTGAAATAAAAACAACAATAATAATAATTATTATAATTATAATTATTTTTAGAAGTAGTAGTGGTAGTAGTAGCCTAGTAACAACAGCTACAAAACAAAAACAATAATAATTTTGTAACACATGCTTGTTTTATGTGTATACAGCATTTTTCTGATGTCAAGAAATTATAAATCAAAAGCTATGACGGCTTTCCATAAATCCAGACCCACCTCAGCCAGACTAGACTCTTGGCTCTGTTCTGCCCCCTCCTGGACAAACGACAGTCTTCCTCACCAGCAGGATCCGAGAGGATGAATGGAAATAAGGGAGAGAGAGAGAGAGAGAGAGAGAGAGAGAGAGAGAGAGAGAGAGAGAGAGAGAGAGAGAGAGAGAGAGAGA
>JBBPDB010000017.1:13303420-13333511 GCA_037974465.1 Brachypetersius altus | reverse complement strand
CTCTCTCTCTCTTTCTCTCTCTCTCTCTCTCTCTCTCTCTCTCTCTCTCTCTCTCTCTCTCTCTCTCTCTCTCTCTCCCCGCAGATGTCTGCCGCTCAAGATGGCAAACAGAAGGAGAACTCGGAGCAGAACTTCGACTACATGTTCAAGCTGTTGATCATTGGGAACAGCAGTGTGGGAAAAACGTCTCTGCTGTTCCGTTACGCGGACGACGCCTTCACCTCGGCCTTTGTTAGCACGGTGGGCATCGACTTTAAAGTCAAAACCGTGTACAAGAACGACAAGAGGATCAAACTGCAGATCTGGGTGAGCAGCTCTTCTCTTGGTGCCTCTTAACATACAGAAGCTCTGTTTTGGTAAAATTTAGCTTCCTTTCATCTTTTTCCAACATAGCACCTACAATTTAATCTCCTGTTCATTCATCCATCTGTCCATCCATCCAGGTGGCCATCTATCCTTATACTCACCCGGTCATGTGTACTTCCATTCTCCGCCCATCTATCATCCATCCATCCATCCATCCATCCATGCATTCATTCAATCAATCATCTGAATCTATCTTTACATCTTACCACCCATCAGTCTGTTCTAGCCTTCATCCGTCTGTCAACCAATCTGCACTTTCATTCATGCAACCATCCTTCCACAGGGCTGGCGTCAGAGTGGATCTCCTGGGCTGGCATCTAACTGACTATGGGTGGGGCACCACTGATCGTGAACTATATTCATATGGGTGTGTAGGGGGGCGTGGCGCCTCGCTAAGGGGGGCAATGCCTTTCGAATGCCCTCCCTTCACGCACTGCCCGTCCATTTTTCTATTTCACTATCCATACATCCATCTATCGATCCAACAATTCATCCATCCATATCCCTCCAGTTAATCTATATTTAAATTCTTCATCCATCCATTCATCCATTCATGCGACCATCTTTCCATCTCTAAACACCTTACACAATAATTATTCCTTATCTTTTAAGAACACCAGAATATGGATGAATCCAAAACAAGACAACAAGAAAGTAAAGGCGTTAGGAAATGAAAATTCTGAAGTAAAACTAAAATTATTGTATCCACTGAGTCCACAGGGGCTGTAGAAACATCAGGTAGAATGGTGAACACTGGATTTGTTGAAAGAGAGATAATAATACGCAGATGGCCATTTCCAGGCCTCTCCCTCTTATGTTATCAGCCGAACAGCATCCGCAACTGCTGTGTGTGGTAGAGCCAGCAATCTGGTATCTTTTTTTGTTTTTTTTTCACTGCTAAAGCCAGACAAGTGTGTCTTTAATGGGTGGCCTACATTCAGTCTCTTGATGATTACCAAGGCATCCTTCTGGGCGTTTTATGATTTTTTTTTTTGTCCTAGTAAATCATGATGCTATTTTATTTTCGTATTGTTTTTGAGACATGCTTTAAGGCAAGTATTCACTGGTGATTGTCCTCTGAATATCCTTTTTAGCATGAGACAAAGGTTCATCTGGAAATACCTCCTCCTCATATTTCCTGACCCAGGTCAATTTCCTGTGTTTCAGTGAAAGATAGGGCAAAATAAACACTGCACATGCCTCTCTTCCACAATATCTGCAGCTATATGGCACTGGTAATGCAGAGATTAAAGTATTCATTCCTTCCTTAAGGTATAGTATAGTGTATAGTAAAGTACATTATTTTCACTAAGAAACCTCAGTATCCAATTTTTATGTTCATATATAAAAATTGTTATTTAGTTTTTATGCATCTGAAAATGCCAGCTGTGTTTTACATTGTGTGAACATTCCATGGTGCACAAACTCATAGAAATGGCCCAAAAATGACACAGATTCAGAAAATTTCATTTAGTTACAACTGCACAGATAGACAGAGGCACAAATAGATAAGCAACATATATATACCCTATTGTTAGGAAATATGCTTCTCTGTACGGTATAAGCAATATGTTGTGAAAGGTAAGTAGAGTGTCCAAAAAGGATTTAAATACAAATAAAATAAGGTCCAGTTTTATTTAAAGTAAAGCGGTCCCTTATAGTCACACATGAACACAGCACAGCATGTAGTGTGAACAATGTGAAATTCTTTCTCTGCATTTAACTCATTCACCAGATGAAGCAGAGGAGCCCGGGGAGCTGTGTGGGGATGGTGCCTTGCTCGAGGGAACCTCACTGGTACTACTAGCAGTCCTTCTGGTCACAGACTCCCTAAGAGCTAGGCCACTAGCCGGTTGTGCATGGCTCGCTGAGCCAGAACAGCACATAATAATCATACAAACAGGAAAACAGCTATTGCACAAATGAGTAGTCATAACGAAATACATAGTAAGGGACAGAAAGAACAGCTTATTGTGTGGGTGAGTGACAGCGAGAGGGGTTATAGAGTCATTCAGTAGTAGATGCTATAGCTGTTATAGTTCTAGATGTTCAGGAAGTTAACAGTTCATAGTCAGCTGGCAGTTATAGATGGCAGTGAGGAGGATTTTCTGTGGCATTAATTTAATCACTTTATAAAATAATCAGTTAGTGTACGTCTCAAAGTGCGTCTTTGATCAGACACAACACTGGGAAATGAATGATTAAAATGGTCAATAGTACCCTGACAATTTGACAGCATTCTCGGTTTCCAAGTTCTTCTCCTAGAGCAGATCAATTATTCTTGACCAGTTTAAGTCTCTTGGGGTCCATAGCATTTAACTCATAGAACATCTACAATCCCAGCCAGTCTGTCACAGGTGAGTTCCATGACCAGTACAGTTTGTTTAGTTTGTTACAAGGAACCATGTCATTCTACAAACAAATGTTTTTCTGTTATAAATAAAGTGCCCCGTACCCATGCTGTCTGCTTTTGGAGCCAGGCTGGCTTCACTGCTTTTTGATTGGTTGAAATGCTATCACTAATTTAAAAAAACACTGGCCTCTTTTCATGTAAACAACAGTGGAGATACAAACTAACATCTGGGAAGTTGACAAAGTACAAGCACTGCTGTCTGTTTTGGCTGAAGATGAATTTCAGTGCAAGTTTTCAGTGACACAAACAAATTTATTTTTAATGCTGTGAGAGATGCGAAGGAGTAACAGGCAATTGCTAACATGTTAGCTGGATTAGGTACTCATTGCACGGCCAAAGAATGCTGAGAAAAAAATCCAAACAAGACTATAAATAATAAAAGGCCACGACTTAATGGAAGCGGTTTGGGGACAACGACTGGTCATGAACTGGAGAACAGTGCTGGTAATGCATTAGAAACACTGTTACTGGGCTGAGATACAATCAAAAATCAAAGTGTGCTACAACTTCCATGCCATTGCAGTTTACAGCATGATTCCTGTATATCTATGCAAAAGCACCTTTATTGTCCAAACACATAAGGTCTTTATTACCTTGAACAGTCTCCACATCCACTCCCCTAATGGACAGGGTGATCTTCAATCCGCCAGCATTTTTTTAATCTTTATGATGGATCATTGCTAAATTAGCATTTTGTTCTCCTTCTCCTGCTGTTCTTTTATCATTTCCTTATGAAATCAAAATGTTCATACACTGATATATTTATCTGATTATATTGCATTATACTTACGGAAACCTATAACTGCTTGGCTGACCATGATGAACCACTTCAGATGGATGCAACTAATGTTAGTTTTGCTATGTTCTGTGTAGGACACAGCAGGTCAGGAGAGATACAGGACCATCACTACAGCCTACTACAGAGGAGCTATGGGCTTCATCCTCCTGTATGACATCACCAACGAGGAGTCATTTGCTGCTGTACAGGACTGGTGAGTTGAAGGGGATGAAAAGGGAACATTTGCACTGTGGGACATGGCCAGAACAATCTGTCATGTTGACTTCATTAATCCCGAAGGTCACAGCAACAACGTCATGAATGTGATTTAACTAGAGAAATACTGGAGAAATCGCTGACCCCTATTAACCAGCAACTGTGGGCCTGAGTTTGCATAGTTTTTGTAGTTAACTTGCAATACTAGCAACAGTGTTACATAGGGCTTATAATGTATAATTAAAGTATTCACACAGTTAAAAACTGACTGCAAATGCAACGTATGTGTTATGGGTAATGGACAACTGTGTATGTGTTGTGTATCTCGGAAGTTGGCCAAGGAGGGCCCTTATTTTGTCTCTGAAGGAGACACACCTATTTCACACTGTTCTGTGTTTACACTAAGCTGTGTTCTTATCTCCCGATGGCAGAGGAGCACAATTAAGGAATAGAGAGAAAGAGTGGGGATTAGGAGGTCAGCCAGAGAGAAACAACATTTTCCATAATCAAACTACACACGAATAAAGCTTTTGTCGGTTTACAGCTGGGTTTAACTTTAACCGAAGGCTTGTTATTCAGGTTTTTATCTTTCAGGGGGAACAGTCATGTGGGATGTTTTTTTTTTTGTGTCAAAAGGCGCTGCATCATAACAAAGGCAGTTTTCCAGTCAAAGCTGTTTCACAGACAAAGGAAAGCAGCTTGTAAGAATCACCACGTCATGACGTTCAGTCTGTACGCTCTCATTCACCGGCTCAATCCATGCATACTCTCAAGCAGAAACAGTCTATTTAAAATCATTCTTTCTTTCTCTTTCTTTCTCCATTTCTTCCTTTCTCTCTCTCACTCCCTCTCTCACACACACACACACACACACACACACACGTGCATAACAGAATGAGTGTTTTAGTACTCAGAAATGTCAAGTACTCAAGGTCTGTAAAGGTCTACATTAATAAATGTGTTTATTAATTTTTCTGAAAAAGCAGCCCTTCATGAAACATTGTCTAACAGTAGAGGTGGTGTGGCTTTGTCAGCACCCACTCCTGAAAAAATCAGGGAGATGTAGAAACCAAGCTTTATATATTTATATATATGTAGAGTTATTCTGCAAAATGTCATCATTTTTGTTGTAAATGTATATTAGGAAGTTTGAAAATTGGACCAAGGCTGTGGCAGCATGTCTGGTTCAGTGTTCTTCAGTAACTCTTCTGCATTTTTCTGTGTTATACAGTGTGAGCAAGTGATGTTGGCTGCTCACACTGTCCTCTGCAGTTGACTGTGTGCAGCAGAACAGTGTTTATATTTTGATGTTATTTTTTGCTTATAAGTAAAGTCTGTTTATGAAATACATAAACCTCCACAGGTCTATGTGGATAAGAGACTAATCTGTTTAGTCTGTGCTAACTGGGTTCTGAATGCAATCTGTGTGTCGTCTCAGGTCAACTCAGATTAAGACCTACTCTTGGGACAATGCCCAGGTGATCCTGGTTGGAAACAAATGTGACATGGAGGAGGAGAGGATCGTCTCTGTGGACAGTGGAAGACTGCTGGCGGAGCAACTGGGTGAGAGAAGCGGTGTGTGTGTGTGAGTGAGTGTGTGTGTGAGAGAGGAACAGTTTAAGTCAAGCTTGTCAGAAAGACAGAAAAATGTCTCCACTCTGGTATATTTTATATGGCATAATTAACAGTTCCCTCACAAACTAATGAGGATAATGCTGTTGTCAATGGCATTATTCTCATTAGTTTGTAGAGCAATGCTGTTGCTCTACAGACAGCTAAGTATGGGGTTTGGATAAGAGAAACTGAATGTTAATACATGTTTTCTGGTCATGAGAAGTGGGAGTCATTAACTGACAGCTGGGGGTGGGCAGAGAACTTTACCATGGTAACAACTGTAGTGGCTAGTAACAATATTTTATCGCATTGTGATGAAGTTCATCACAATCTACCACAATGTGCTTTTCCAAGCTTATCTTGGACATCCTTCGAACTAAGAACCTAGAGAAACTGCCGTAAAAAGAAAGCACATGTACGCCAGATTTGGTGCGGTGCAGATATTTTAAGGGTTTTATCCAGAACCTTTGCATTATGCAGAAGTTCTAAAAGGTTCTTTGCATCCACATATCTCATTTACAAGAATAGTTTCGTAAAGAATCATGGTTTGAGAGACAAAAAAATTGCAGATGAAGGCTCGTTTTCCAACATATTAAACCTTCCAACTGAAAAAATGTAAACAAAATATTGTGGTTATGTTAAAAAAAAATCATATTATTTTCTTTGCAATATACCCTCACTCACCCTGAGTGACACAAGTGCACAAATCACTCATATGTTCTCTGTCCAACAACTGAACAGATGTCCAGAAAACGTATCCTGTCCAAAAAGGATGTATATCTAAAGTTTGATATATATATAAAGTTCTGCAGTCCTTTCTGGCAGATTAACTTTATCTCTCTCTTTCTTAAAAGGTTTTGAGTTCTTTGAGACGAGTGCCAAGGACAACATCAATGTCAAGCAGACCTTTGAATGTTTGGTGAACCTTATTTGCGATAAAATGGCGGACAGCCTTGAGACCGACCCTGCTGTAACTACGGGAACACCCACGACTAAACTGACCGACAACCTGGCGCCTCCTCTGCAGTCCGACTGTAGCTGCTAGCATCGCTCCTGTAGGCCCTGCGCACGTGTGGTTCCTGTGCTGTTGCCAAGCTCTTGTACTTGAAGAAAAAATGCATCACCGAGCCCTAGGCCAAACTGTAGACATGCTAGATGCTGTTTCGACTCTTTCTATATATTATTTTCCGAGATTTTCCACGCATAAAAAAAATGTTTTTTTTAAGTCCGGCGCTCAGTATAGACCTCTAGACACCCTTGTGTTTCAGCAGCAGACAGTATGGTATGGTGAAGTTGTGCCAAAAAATCAGTGTCAAAGTTAGCTGTCTAATAAAGCCAATATGCCACTGTACAGGCCTTATCTTTTGCATTGACGTTTATATATTCCCAGTAGATTTCCCAAACTGTGCAATATACCTGTCTGTGTCCTTTTAGAGAAGAAGCCATAAGCTGAAATCAGCTGTATTTATTCCCGTGTGTCTCAGGGGAATTCAATCTGTATCTCTTTCTACCTGATTTTTATGTATATAACTGTTAAGCCTTTGTTTAACTTTAGTATGACCTATTTTTTGCATTTGCTGACTAGTCGACTTGTTATTTAAAGTGTGCCCCAATATGTATTATTATCGGAAAAGATAAATAAATGTGGCCTTTTGACCAGTTAAGGTTTGTTTAATTATTTACACTTCCTGAGTTTTATGATTTGGTCATTTTTTAGTACAGGTAGATTGCAGTTAAAAACTTTGCTAAAAAATCCAATTTAGTAATTTTTGTCTAGATTAGGACTAAGTTTTGAATTGTATTAGCAGTCGAGTATTCTGGAGCTATTTTGACAGTCAGATAATCATACACAATTTATTAAAGCAAATGTCACCCGTCTAATTTGGAACTAAATTAATATACAACATTAATAATAATTTGCCGGCTTTTCCTTTTCAGTTGTTTGCTAAAGAAATTTGAATAATAATAGGTCCCATTTGAGGAGGATGAGACTTCAGATACGGGTTTATGATTTTATCGTGACCCATGGACCCTATTTATCAAATAAATTCCTAAGTAATCGCTTGTTCTTATTGAGAATGTAAGTTTTAACAGATAATTTTAATATCAGTCAGTCATATAGACCAATTATGACAGATGTACTTGCCCCAGACATACTTGATCAACCAAGACACATTTAGAAAATTTGCTTCTTCAGTGTTGGAGCTCTGTCTCAAACCACACTGACAAGTCTGCACCACATCAATGAAGAAGTGGATGTGATTTGAGCAGGCTGGGAGTCTATTAGGAGAGATGCATTAAAAAGATTTGGGTGCCTATTGACTTCTAGCGTTTGTTAGCGACATTGGCAACATTAGCCCACAACTACAGTCCTGGTTGATCAACAACATGAGGGTCAAGTGGAAAATTGTGACTTTTCATTACCATTTAAGCAAGAAACATGAGATCAGAGAAATAATAAGAGGCATAGAGGTAGGCAGAATCAACCCATGCTTTTGTTTATTCTGGTGCATATAAAACATTTTTTATTTGATTTTATCTTTTGTTTTCCTTTTCTTACAGAAGTTATTTCTACAGTTCTATCCAATAGACTGCCATAAATAAGGAATCCATTAAACAACTACATTGTCTTGTGAAACCTCCAGACAAGTTGGCATTCAAGTCACATAACAAAAAATAGTTCTCCCTAAGTAATTCTGATGATGTAAAAAGATGACAAAAAAGGAAACGAGCCACTGATTTGATCCATTTAGGGCAATAGGAATCTACAGTATATGTGTCGAAAATTGTCTCCCCTGTAGGACTGGAGCCTATAAAGACATTCCATCCCTTTACCCAAAACTCAAAATTGCCCCCAATGGAAATGCGTTTTCTTTTTTTTTCCGTTTTGCATGTTACATACATGGCCTGTAAAGATCGTGTAGGTTTGTGGTCTTCTAGCATGATTCAAATGGAGACTCACCTGCTGCATTTAGACATGCAGTCAAACCCCATCTTTCCTTAAAATCTAAACATAAAACATCTCACGCAGAGCTAGATCTCTTCAGTGCTGCTTTGGCCCACAGTAAAATGTCGCATATTTCTACAGCTCAGCACATAATCACGTTGACAGCTTGCATAAATACGCCAATCGGATCAGGTTAAAACAAGAAAGACCTATTTGGAGCATTACAGTTCGCCGTCTATCACCTTCAGGCACTAACCCCTCCCTCCCCACACACACTCAACACCGCTATACTGGCCTACTTCATCCTCTAACATGAGGTCTACAACTTGCATCTACAAGTATGGTCTGTTTTTAATTGGAATACTTCTCCCTTACATTTAAACACAGGAAAAAAAATAAAATAAAAACACACCAAGGTCAATGTCCAGCCAGTAGTTTTTCTAGTGCAGCAAGAAGATAAAAAACTCAAATGAAAAAGGTTCTTTAAGGCACAACCCTCAGGCCAAGGGACTGCTGTTCTCTTCAAAGAAAGAAAATAAAATGACCATCGTTTGGAATTTCTATACCTTTCCACACAAAACAATCTCTTAGGAGATGCTTTATAAATGGGTTCTTTAGATACTGAATAAGAGTAATAAAACATTCTCTCAATAAGAGTTCCATAATACAGCAACACCATCACCATTAGGGATGATATAATCATTTACATCATGGTAAGAACAACAATATGTACTGTACAGCACAATAAATACATGTTTTGTAAACAGAGAAATGAGGAATCGCTAAAAGTAAGGTAACTGGGTGAAAGAAAGTAAAGGAGCCGAAATGAAATGAGTCAAAAAAAAAAGAAAAAAGAAAAAAAAATCGAAGTAAGGACCGTTTTAAAAGGCAGGGATTCCATACATAATTTTATACATTTGATTACATATAAGTACTGCATACATAATCAAATTATGCTTCGGTATGCTCACTCATAAGCCTGCAATTCTGATGCTACGGTTTGACTAAATTATTCAATATGCTACAAGCACAAAGAGACCTAGACAAAGAACATAATATAATAAATAATATAGTATTGAAAAAAAGGGAAAAAAACCCCAGCTTTGACAGGTATACTGGTGCAGCAGGCGACTTGGCAGAGATGTGTAAATACTGCTCAAATCCAAATAAGTGCAAAAGTTTGGCAAAGTTAAGATGACAGGTCAAAACTAAAATTTTCTGCAGTAAAATTACAGTAGATCTAGTGTGTGGCCTGGCAGACCCTTAATGAGGCTTCACCTTAACGACGATTGTCCTACAAGCATTTTTAAACAAGCTGACCAAATTAAGAGACACAGAGACTCCTTAATGCACACACAAACAGCTTCTTCTCGTACAACCAGCTATGGACACACTTTCTTACAGATTTGTGCTGACATGTCTTGTCTGAATTACACAGTTGCTCCTGTGCTGTTGATTAGAGCTAACAAAAGCAAGTCGAAAGCTGGGTGTATGAGTCTACCTGTACATATGGGCACTATCTTGGCACCAGTGATTTCTAAATCATGTAAAAGAGCCTGCCAAAGTCTGATGAGCTGTCATTTTGTTTGCGAGTACTTCAAAGTTTTACAACACTGGAGGTCTGGAGATGCAGGAAGATTCTTTTAATCCACTGCAAAAACTGAGTTCACATTTTTTTGCCAGGCAACAAAAATCATTAAGGCTGATTTAAGAAATATTGGAAAAATGAAAAACCAGTAAAAATGTCAAACTAACGGTTAGGGTCAAACTGAAAGAATCTGCACCAAACAGATCACTCTTTACATTAAGAGTGCTCTATGCTCTCATTAAGATGTTCTACTTACGCCATGTGCCACTAACTCAAAAAACTCTTTGGCAGTTTTTTTTTTAGTTCGCTTGTGCCATAAATCATTTCTATTCACTTTGGTTATGAGTCCATCTACGCTATGTGCTGCATGATTTAGACACTCAAAAAGATTAAATCACAGAACACATAAAGCATTTCCTAGACTTCAAGGAAGAAATAACCTTCAAAGCGTGTGGTGAACTTCTACCAGCTGCAGGTGTCTCCATGCAATGAAACTTCCATCAAATCAAATGTTGTGAGAACACAAATGGTTTGATGGTGCAGTTTCTTTTTTTTTTTTTTTGGTTAGTTTTTTTCAAACTAACCTGTTAATCGCGCTTTCAAATACTGTCTTAGTCTAAAAAAACTGAAACATCAACATTCGACAGTACTCAAAAAATGAAAGACAAATGCAAGTTCTTTTGTCTCTTCTGACTGAGAGAACGAGGGAGTGGAAAAGACTTTCCTGAGTGCAAAAATGGTTCAAACGGCACTATTCATGACTAAATGTAAAAAAAAAGAAGAAATAGTGATGATAAGGAAACTGAATACACATTTTCTGGACAAGGAGGTACAGTACATAACACGGAGCAAAAAGGAAAAACAGAAAACCAGAAACAGAAAAATATGAAAAACCCTACAGCTTAACCATAAATAAGTGGCTCTCATCTCTAGTATAAAAAGAAGTCCAGGTGCTATCTCATACTGTGTTACGTGTTGGCAGTGTCCTGCTCTTCCTCGTCCTCGTCCTCATCTTCCTCCTCCTCCTCTTCTTCCTCCTCTTCTAAAACGCAGGGTTCTGATATCTCTCCCTCTTCCTCCTCCCTCTGTTCAT
This sequence comes from Brachypetersius altus, assembly GCA_037974465.1. Lineage (NCBI taxonomy): Eukaryota > Metazoa > Chordata > Actinopteri > Characiformes > Alestidae > Brachypetersius > Brachypetersius altus. Next base: position 13,322,496 of record JBBPDB010000017.1, on the reverse strand, counting down.
CCCCCACCTCCTCTCCTTCTACCACCTGTTCGTCCAGAGGGATCTCAGTACACTCAGAGTCCTGTGTGCAAAGGGTTTTAGAGTCACTGCAGCTGTTTTCCTCCTCCTCCTCCTCTTCTTCATCATCTGGAGGGCTGCCGCTGTCCTTCTCCGTGTCAGACTCACCGTCCTCCTCCAGCGTCAGCTCAAACTGGAATTTGTCTTGTCCCGTGGTGCGGCGGCCCTCGGTGCTGGTGTCCAGGGCGGGTGAAGGGCTCTGAGGGATGGTGCTCTGGTACCACTCCCTGTTGTCCTCCAGTGTGTCCAGGATGTCCTGGGCATCTGGGTGCACCAGGTCTGCCCATGTTTCCCACAGAGGGTGGACAATGTAGTCAATGAAGCCCACCTATATGGTGATTCAAGCAGAGAGAAAGCGAGAAAAAAAGGGCTTAGTGGGATTGTGCTATGTTAAACAGCTGCAAATGTAGATCATTGCAGCATGCTCTTTTAAGCACACACATTTAAATGTTAGAATCAATAATAATGATAATTATATTCAATTATTTTTGTTTTTGGGCAAAATAGAGTATGCCAAATTGTGTATATAACTGATTTTTATTAAAAAAAAAAAAAAAATCTGAATTGCATTAAAATAATTAAAGTGAATGACTTTGCAGTGGAAAAAAACTATTCCAAAACTATTAAGAGAACTTCCACTCAGACAACACATTTATTCAACTATTAAGTTTTTACTATCCATTTACTGTATCTTTTACAAGGATATGTAATACAAAAAAAATACCCCATAGAACGGTTTACAGTGCCAAACACAGTCTAGAGCAATCGTTTTTATTATTTGATTTACTCTTAAACAGTACATATCCACGCCCATCCATCCACCCATTAATTCAAAGCAGGCTTACCTGGGATTTCTCCACTGAAGCATTGTGTTTATCACACATGGGGCTGATTTCCATGCCCCTCTCCCTCTCCCGGTCACCCTGGCTGAAGAACTCCTCCATGATCCGGTCCGTCCACTGCCGGTACAGCTGCAGGGGCTTGGTGGGGTTACTGAGGTCCGCGCAGTGCACCATGTTCTGTAGCACCTGAGACAACAAATAACACAAATGCATCATGACTAAAGCATCATTGAGATTATGGTTCACATAACAAAAATATTCTGCATTATTGACAGTAAGAATATGACTTCTATCATGACTCTTTGTATGACAAACCGATGGACATATTTTATGTCAAATGTGACTAACCTGTATTCTGTCAGAATAATTGTCCAACAGTAGAACTCCAGAGCTGGTCACTTTTTTGGTCTCCACCATTGTTTTCAAATCTGCCAGCAAATTCATGTGTTTTGACATGTCTGTAGCCAAAACCTGCAAAGAATTTTAGAACAGAACGTTTTAGAATAGATATGTACTTGAAAATATTTTCAAGATAGGACTACTGAAGTTTGTGCATTTGGGGTGAACAATTCTGTTTCTGGCCACTAAGCACTGCTAGTTGCATATTTTGGTTGGAGGATGAGTCTCAGCCTAGCAGTGTCTCTGCAGCACACATCCATTAATATTCCACCACCATATCAGTGTCACTGCAGTGCTGAGAATGATCATTCATGCTCACTGGTGGTCTGGTGAGGATCCTGACCTTTGATGGTCAGGGAACAGGGGGCTAACATGATGTAGAGAAAATGATGGCCTACAGTCTGCAATTGTAAACTACTTCTTGTGCATCTACAAGGTAAGTGCACCTAATAAGGTACATGTATATTTACTAAACGTATAGTAAAACATACTTAGAATAAGCTTGTATAGCAGGAGATCAGATCTCAATATAAACTGCCAGGGCCAGTTTGACTGTCAAGAGTTCCCACTCTCCCACATAGTAGATTCGCATGGCAGGTGTAAGGTAGTGCAAATAGAAAGTACATAGATGGTGTTTGCCATCCAAGCTGGAGCTCTGTGAGAGCACCATTGCTACACCCACACTGGAGGTGTCAATCTTAACTACGAAGAGGAGATCCTGGATCTGGAAGTTGCAGCATAGGGGTGGTGGTTAGCAGCCACTCCAGGCTGACAAAAGCCCCTGGGCCTCCAATGTCCACCCACACTGCCCCAGGGAGCAGCACTGTTGTGGTACAGAAATTCTGCATGAAGGGCTGAAAAAATTGGATAATGCCCAGGCAGCTTTGTACCAGCTGAAGCAAGATGGCATGTGACAATTTCACCACCACCTGAACCTTGGAGGGGTCTATGCCCAGGCGGTCCTTGGACGCTACAAACCCCAGGAAGGTCACCGAATGAGCATGAAGAAAAAACAAACAAAAAAAACAACAAAAAAACATCCACTGAGCCGCCAGGCAGAACATAGGTGGGGCTTCAATGGGAGCTTGCTTTAAGACAGTGGGTTTCTATTTTCCTAAAAACATGTAGAAGAAGGGAAGCTGTTGTCGCTTCTGATCTAAAATCTAAAATGTTGCTGGTTATGTAGGTGCCATGCCCACAGAGGTGGGTAAGCATTTGTTGTGGTATTGCAGTTATTCTTGCTGTCTGACTACAGTGTACAGGACTGACTCCATTAATGAATCAATGAATCAGATTACAATCTGATGTAGTACACTATTTGGTGCAGATTGCAGTTCAAATAGTAAATTGTGGAACTCACAATGTCAATAACCATCTTGCGCAGCGACTGTCTCTGTTTCTTGGTCAGGTTCTGGAAGATGTCACAGTTTTCCTCCTGCAGCAGCTTAAAGCCTACAGCCAGGTGATGGTTCTCCAACACAGAGGAGTCATTATACATAAGAGCCAGCTCAGAATCTGATATAGAGAGGAGGAGACACAAAACATAGAAATAGCATAATTACATTATATAATTACATATATATATAACAATTACATCAATATGTTATTTATATAATTAAATTACGTTTGTTCAATAATTATAACATCCTACAATCTCATTTTATCCTTGATTCCAAATTTGGCCTACTTCTTTTTTTTTTTTCTCTGCCAAAACTTCATGCAGAACAAAATGTCCTTTTTAAGAGGGAATTTTGGTTTCAGAGATTCGAGGTTTCATGTAATATACTGCTAACTCCCCAGTCTATACATGCTATTCTATACATACTATCCAGACTGAAGTGCATGTCATGAAAACCAGCATGTTTGCATATATCCACATATTTATCCTAATGCGCTTTTCCTCCATCCATGAGTGCTAAAGATATACAGTTCTTCAGTTCATACAGAAGGACAATTTATACTCCACTGACAGGTGAAGTAACTATCATGCTGTAATGACACCTGTCAAGGGATGGGATATATTAAGTCAGCAAGTGAACAGTCTGTTCTGAAAATGGGCAAGTGTGATGATCTGAGCGACTCTGACAGGCGCCAGATTGTGATGGCTAGCGATTGGGTCAGATCATCTCCAAAATGGAAGGTCTTGTGGGGGTTTCCCGGTATGCAGTGGCCCAAAGCATGATCAGTGAACCGGTGACAGGGACATAGGTGCCCAAGGCTCACTGATGCACATGTAAAGCAAAGGCTAACCTGTCTGGTCTAATCCCACAGAGGAGCTACTTTAGCATAAATAGCTGAAAATTTTAACACTGGCTATGACAGAAAGGTGTCTGAGCACGTAGTGCATCATAGCTTGCTATGTCTGAGCACGTAGTGTATTAGGCTGCGTGTATTAGCAGACCAGTTAAGTGTGCTGACTGCTGTCCGCCAAAAGTGCCAACAATGAGAATCACTTGAGAATCAAAATTAGACTATGGAGCAAAAAAAGAAGATTGCCAGATGTGATCATTCAAGTGTGGACATCTGAGTGCTTCTGCGGTGCCAACATGGGGAAGAGAAGTCACCCAGATGCGCTACAGGAAGAAGGCAAGCTGGCAGAGGCAGTGTAATGCTCTGGGAAATATTCTGCTGGGAAACCTTTGGTCCTGGTATTTCTGTGGATCTCAGTTTTGAGACCTATATAAACACACAGCTGACGGAGTACACAATTTGTGGCTTTGATCTCTTTCAGCAGGGTAGTGTCACCTGGCACACAGCAAAAAGTGTCCAGGAATGGTTTGAGGAACATGACAAAGGGTTTAGGATGTTGACATGGCCTCCAAATGTTCCAGATGATTGAGCCTCTGTGGGATGTGTTGGATAAACTGGTATGATCGATGGAGGCTTCACTTTGCATCTTACAGGAGTTGAAGGATCTGTTGTTACTGTCTTGGTGCCAGATAACAGCACATGTTCAGAGGTCTTGTAAGTGCATGCTTCGACTGGTTAGAACTGTTTTGGTGGCTCAAGGAGGACCTACACATAATAATGTAGGTGATTTCATGCCCAGAGTACCAGTGTGCTCTGTTAGGGACAGAGGGCAGTAATCACATATGAACTCATCTCCAATGACTTAATCAATGTCGAAACACACATATATGTGACACTCATGTAACACCTTTTTAACTCAGCATTGATTGCTGCCTTGGTTTGTATAACATTTCAGTAGATTTATTGGTGCTGAAAATGATCGCCAGGAGGCCATAAAAAGCAGAGAACATTGCACAAAAAGTGCAAATTTAGAACACGTACTGTAAGAGTGGCACTCTAGATTTATTTTTGGGGTGAGAAACACAGACAGAAATAGATTTTGGGTTGTGGTGACATTATATCGACAAATAAGCAAGTTCTCATTCTGTCAGCTAGATGTGCCACGCAGCTGAGAGAGAAGCACGGGAGACTCACTAGTGTTAATGAGGAACTGGTTGGAGACGCCAGGATGATCGACATCATGTATCGCACTGGCAAATATGGCAGCAAGTATCTCTAGATCTGTAAAAACAGCCTATTACAGAGAAAATGGTAGAGAAAAAAAATTAGTTTAATTAGTTTATCTAGTTATACCCAACATCCTCAAGATTACAGTAATTACGCATATGCAATTCATGATTCAATCATGTAAGTGCCTTTAAATAGTAAAGCAAATAACAACAATAACTAAAATAATAAGCAGTATGACTTATCTGAATGATCCAGTATTCATTTGTTACACTGGCATTCAATTTTAAACATAGTATTCAGAAGCTTCATATTTTTCTCAAGCCACAAAATCTGTAGCTACACATTTCATGCAAATGTCATAATTTTTATTAAATGGAATATGTTTTTTAAAAAATCAATGGAATATGGCATCAAAAAATAGGCTTCAAGGTCACCTCACCACCCAGCGGATGAAACTAACGAGGTAAAGATGTGTAAAATGCTCAGTCTTGTCAAACAAAGCCAAATAAAATACATGACTAAAACAAACCAAAACTAAAAGCCAGATGATGCTAAAAAATAAAATAATACTACAGAGCTTCTGGAAGTGGATACCTTGCCGGAGGCAAAGTAACCCTTTGTGGACTTTTGGATAGGGATCATACCTCGAGAGCAGGGCTGGATAGCAGCACATGAGTGGACTGAGTGACATCGGCAGCATGGATGTTGTTGTGATAGGCAACATCACCATGGTAATGGTCCTCTAAGGTCATTAGATACGTTATAAAGGTGTCAAGCGGAATTTTGAATGTTTTTAATAAGTCTCTCTCCTGTTTAGGAAAAAAACATACATATATATGAATTACACAGAGGAATTTGTCATTTTCTCTATTATTGACTGGAGCATGATTGCAGATTATTTAGAGTAAAAGCTATCTGCACTATGAAATTCACACAAACAATACCAAGGAAATGTACCTGGAAAATTGTGTACATCATTACTGTTAAAGGTCTGTTGCCAGAAAATTCTGTGACTTTGAAAACATTAAGGCCCCATTTGTTCACATCTTCAAGCTCCTGAAATGACAAAAGGCATGACGTTTTAACACACACATATATTCACTAATGAAGAGGAGTGCAGAAAACAGAAAAAAATAAATGCAAAAGTCAAACTTCATCAAGTGCTCCCAATTCAGTACAGTTACTTCTAGCACCCAGACTGAACGTAGTCTCTAAATTCATTAAAAAAACAAAACATTTTTTTATGAAAGTGTGTGACTCTTATATGAGAAAGGAATTCAGACCATAAATGAGTTGCACACTGTTCGACCCATGACAGGATTAAGGAATAAGAATGATTCTGGATTTTGCTAAATGGACGGATTACTCAAATGTTGGCAATCCGCAGAACATCACTGGACCAAAAATATTGCTCATATCTCTCCAGTGACCACACAGACACACACACACACACACACACACACCTTGGCCAGCGCCTCCTCTGTGTCAGTCTTGACTCCAAAGCGGGGGATGTTGGAGTTAGAGAGGCTGGAGCTGTGTGTGAGCTTCTTCACACCACTAATTTGGGACATTGGCCTCTTTTTCTTCTCCTTGTCCTTCTGCATCGGGGGAGATGGCATCTCCACCTCATGCTGTTTGTCTGTTCACACAGACACACACACACAGACACACAGACACACACACACACACAAACACACACAGATTCTGAAAATCAGAACAGCTCATGGAATAGTGTTTGCTCCGTAAAACTGTTTATATGATCCTATGGCAATGAACCAGAGCCATGGTAAACAGCTGTCAACTGAACCATTTGATGGGGTGGTTGTCAAAAGTTTTACTAGACATTACCGGGTCAAAAAACTACTTAATTTGAGTAATTACAGTTTTAAAAGGGAATTTCAGCATTTATTCAAATATTCTGCATATTTCAATAATTAAGAAATAAACAAAGTAGTTTAGAGTGGTTTGATGTAAAATACTAAAGCAGTGGTAACTGGAACCAAACATCCGAAGAGTTTAATGCCACTAAACATGAATTGGTTATGTATGTTGCCTGAAGGCCCAAGACAATGTTTTACTACATCTTAAAACAAGGTGATGAGCTAAAACATAACAAAAAATGTGACAAAAAACCATTAAGTAGATGTTCCTCTGAAAGCTTGGGTAGTCTATTTGTATTACAGACTTCATGACCCGTGGCCCCTATCAACACCACTGTAAAGATATTGGAATCACATTTTCACATCACACCACTCCAAATAGATTTCCATTTTAAGAGCCACCATGTTCAGTTCTTATCTAATGGTACATATTGCCTGATCCTCTATGTCTAAACATACTTCTAAGATGATGGTTTTGAAAAACAAACGCAACATGTTTGGGACTCTTCCCACTACGTACCTAAGAATGTGTTGGAGATGTACTCGGACACCTGGTTTCCAGAGCGACTCATCTCAGACAGGTGGGTCAGCTCTCTGTTCAACATCCTCTTAAACTGAAAACAGAAATGCACACAATTAAAGCCTGGATCATGCAAGCGATTTCGAACCTACTCAACATCATTTAGGGGTAACTGGCAGATGAGCAAACATTTGAACAGCTGTTTATCAAAACATCAGGAGTAAACTGTCAATTATGAGAAATCAGAGCTGATGATACATTTTAATTATGGCTAATTAATTTATTTGTTTGATTATTATTTATAATGACCTAATAATAAAGACTAAAGCAAAATTCTAAACGAACATGTCTTTTTACTTCATTCTTACAAGTCTGTTGTCTGTGCATGGCTCCAGATTGTCTGGAAACTCAAGGTTAAGTCCTCCAGAAAAACAGACTCACTCACTATCTCAGGCTCTGAAAACCAGGTCACAATGACCTGTGCAGTCATTAGGTGGGAGCCACTACAGGAAAAAGTGCTAACAAATGCAAAACTATATGAACAGATGATCAGGAATGCAGTGCAGAGGTACACAGCATAGATGTTTGGTCTAGTGGAGCAAGAATTTTTAAAGGAATTACATTTAAGGTACACACCATGTCCACACCAGCATAAACAGTAACCCAGGTAGAAATGTTTGCGGCGAGCATGTTTTTAGCCATGTGTGGGAAGTGAGATGTAGAAATGGCGGCGGTGGAAACCGGCCAACACAATGAAGATGAATGTGGAGGTGAAGAATAGCACTTGGCTGTAAACTTAGGGTCATTATCCAAGGAACAGCAGCAACTGCAGCAGAGCTAACGAAAACGATACCCAGGTCCCTCCAGTCATAATAATCAGTTACAATCAATAGCTCCATCAACTCAATTTATCTATCCATTCATGCATCTCTCTCTCCCTAGTTCTCCACATGTACCTATTCATCTAACTGGCTTTGTCTGTACAGCTTTCTGTTGATCTACCATGCATAAGCACACAGATATGAAACAATAGAGGTATACTCATGCTCAGTATTATCTAAAAGTGTGTCCGTGACTTGATAGCTTACCTTTATATATCCCCAAGAAACTGTTAGCAAGTAATTTACCTCAGGCATTTTGAGAATCAAGCAAGTTAAGATAAGAATATATAACGGATAAAAAATGGAAAGGCAGCAGATACAAAAAAGGTGTCAGCACTTCAGCACGCAGCGATTAAAATATCCCTCATAGTAGGTCCTCCCACTGATATCAACATCGCAATGAACTAGACCATAAGGACAGTCCAGAAATTCCTCCAAAGGTATCGAGGCATTGTTTGTCAAAGCAAGCTCCGTTGTTATGTCTCCAGAATCCATCTAGGTGTGCGAGAGAGCCTCTGTTCTAGTACACTGCGAATGGCTTGCATCGTGCTCGGGAGGCAGAAAATCCTCAGTTAACCACTTCCAAACAAGGCTGTTTCACGCAGTCATTCAGGTGAAGCTCTGACTGTAGCCTCTGTCTGGCCAAGCCCTGCCAATCACACACCTGCTGGGATCAGTCTGAGCACTGATTCCTGGACTAGTCTCATATATAAAGTGGCTAGGAGGGCTCTCGCTCTCCAGCTCCTCCCTCTCTTCAGGAGCACTGCAGCTGTCTCTGTATGTTGTCTCGATGAATGTGCCTCAGAAACAACACACACACATGCACAGCAAATCCCACAATACCTCTTTAAAACCAAATGAGCAAATAATACTGTACACTGGAGGCAGCGTAATTATTTGATGCAAGCATGTGAATATGTGTGCGTGTGTCATTCACTCTGAGGTAATCTGCATGACATGATTGCTCAAAGTAGGCATTGTCTCATCCTGGGTCATAAAATATGCAGCAAGAAAGAAGATTCACAAGCCCCTCTGGTGAGAAGAGTCAGTGGAGAGCATATGTCAGATGTTAAAATGACATTTTCTTCCGGGAGAGATGGAAAATAAAACCTAATAAAAATCCAATAATTATTGCACTGAACGCTGAATAGCTAGATTATTTCTTTATGGTTTTGTGATGTCACAAAAACAATGAATTCAAGACTTAGCTTCCATATATGGGTTGTATGGACATGGGGAGTGAATAATACATTTGAAACCTTAACAGTGTTAACATTCCACATTAACTTTGAAAAAGCAAGGAAAATTCTGATTTCCATGAGTGGGCTGTTGATAGGATGTATATCTATAGGATCTATAGGATCTTATAGGATAGGATGATAGGAACTTATAGGATGTATATCTATGTTTTGATCTGTTTTCCTAAATTTGACTAGCACAACTGTTTTTCTCTTATTGGAAGTTTGTTTTTACTGTTTTCCTTCATTCAGCATCATAAGTGATGGGAAATGCAATATATGGACAAAAGAATGTCTTATTAATAAGTCTATATTGGACATGATATTGTCTAATAACTAACTAGTGACTGAGTAAAAATCTTCAGGTTATTAGGTTTCCTTGAGTCAGGTTATTAAACAGTCTGGAAGGATCTAAGGGCACGTTATGAGAGAGAGTAAATGAAGGCGGCTGAGTGGAGCCAGTGAAGCCTACACAACACAAACTGGGATTGTTTCACACTTTGGCTCCCTCAGAGACAGCAGCGGGATGCTGCCTAATTTGCAGCTTTGCTGGAGCAGATGAGCCAGCCGTAATCGGGTGGCGTGGGCCCATGCGGACAGGGGTGTGTGTCTTTCTATTGCTGGTACATCCAGAAGGTGTTAACACGCCTGCTCTTAGTGGTAAAAATAGGAAGAGGTCACACAATTTTTTTTTGCTGTGATTTCACAGTAAATGTGTTTTTTCTTCGTTTTTCCTTCAGACGAAGGACATAAATAGCATCTCTATTCTGAATGTGCGGCATCAGTCAAAAAATAGACCTCACAGAGCACAAGAGTTTCTGATGCTGCTACATCTAACTCTTATTTTTTTTTTAAATAATTTAAATCATGGTCTATAATCTGGGTCATTCAAACCAAAGGAATCAATTGCACATCAATTGTCTGGTCTATAAAAATTGTTTGTCTCTTTTAGTGTGACCGGTTGCTTTATTATATCTTCTTTGATCTGAAAAATTTTCTCTACTTTATGTAGTATGTAAACACGGCTAAAAAAATTTAGAACATACAATTGGTTCCCAAGTCTATAAGGTCCAAGTACAGAAATGTAGCAAAATTTTTTTGCCAGCAACATGTTTGCCACCTTTATATACTTAAGTTGTATGAATTAGGCTTGAATAAAACACAATACTGAACAGCCAATGAGGAATGAGCTTATTTACATATATCAGTCTTAAAGACACAAACAGTCTGTTGTACACGAACAGCCTGTTGTACTTTAGGAAACAAAGAGCCAATCAATATGAATTATAGTACAGAAAAGCATGCAATAACACGAATTAACCTCAAAAAGAAAAATGACAGATCATATTGACACTGCATATCTCGCTCACTTATCACTCTTATATATGTTATATCAATAACATTTAACCATTTAATAACTATTGATATTAAGAATTTATCAATTCAGTTGTATAATTAATGAATGGTCATACTCTCCATGATTAACTAAAGTGGTAGCAGCGCAACAGAGAAGTACATGTGTGTCCTAAAGAGTGTTTAGGCCTTGTCCTGGTGCATCAACAGTACTCTCTCAGATCCTGTTCAAGGATCAGTTTGTGTGATACATTCATTTTTGTGCATCACTGTCACCTTTTTGCAGACACCTTTGGGTTACTGGTGTCTAGAATCATATCCACATGGTAGAATCATGGGTTGAGTCTGACCAGCCAAATTCTATCCAAAAAGAAACACAAGAAAACCGTCCAAAACCAGTCCATTATCATCCAACTTGCTGAATATATGCTGATAGCATGGCGCTTATAAATATGGGATAACAACAAGAGACAAAATATATAACAATGTAAGATAAAAATGCTATAAAAAAATAATCATCTGTCCATTCAAAAATGATCAGTCTCTTTACAGGTTGACTGTGCATGATTTTAAACATATTACAGTACAACTAGTATTAATAACATTAAAAATAATAATAAAACATGGATGTTCTAAAGTTGTTTTGGATGACTGCTGGTGGGCTTCGGCAACAAAGCAAACCCGCAGGCCTTGTTTGTTACCATGGATACCGGGGGGGGGGGCGGGGGCTGACTGAGGGAGAAACAACAAAATGTGAACATTTGATGCTTTTACACTAATAGCCAATCACTTCTGCACAATCCTTAGCCTCCTGTGTGCACCAACAGTGTCGTGGTTGGCGCGTGTAATCGTGCGTGGTGTTGTGGCGTAGCTGACAGGCTGAGGCCGATTAGCATGCTGCATGTGTGCTGGGGCCTTGAAGGCGAGTGTGAGCATGCTCAGTGCAGAGCAGGGTGACGATTTTTCCCTGCCGTTGTTGCAAACACTTGAAGAATGACCAGCTCACAGAGACAAGAGAATCTCTGTGAAGAATTACACAAATATGGAAGACGTGCCCTCAGAAAAAGTGGCATTAAGTGACTGCTTTTATAGATATGAGGATTCTGAGGCTGTGTGATGGCGCATGTGAATGGCAATCCAGTGCATAGAAAATGTATCATCAGGCACTCAAAGCATGAGCAAGATGACAGATCAGGCACAGGTAAATATAATATATAATTTCAGATAATATGTGAAATGTTGAATACATGCACTGAAATTGTTGGCTGTTTAAAACATTATCAGTAGAATGAAATACTGAGGCCTATGGGACCTTGGACATTAGGGGCTACTCAAGCTTCACAATCAGTACAACAAACTGCCCTGAGAATCAGAAACAAGGCATAAACATCAACACCAACAGAGACCTCAACGCAGATCTTCTGTAACCTCAGAAGAACCACTGTGGGAATGCCTTCTTAACTGCAGCCAATCACCTCTGACTCAAGGAAAGCAAAGCGTAAAATAAAAAGTGTCACTCTTACCTTGTTGGAGGCCATCTCGCTGACCGAGTGTCTGGTCTGCAGTGTCTCCAGTTGGTCCAGACACCAGTCCAGCTCTTCCAGGGTCTCAGTGGCCAGCTTCTGGTAGGCCTCCTCTGTGGGAAGAGAGGGCAGTGAGGGGTCAGCTTTAAGGCGCTTCAGTGGACTAGCTGAGGCCCCCAGCAGAGAGCCCAAACTGCTGTAGACTGCCATGTTGGGGTGACCCGACTGGATGCATGTGTGGTTCTTCATGCTGTGCTGAGACCCTCCACGATGAACTGTGACAGGCTCCAAAAGCGAGCCGGAAAAATCCCCAAGGAAAAAGCAGTGGAAAGCACAAAAATCTAGAACAAGTTTCAGACTGAGCACCAATAAATGCCAGCTCCACTATGTTAAAGTAAAGCCATGGGCTGTAGATAGAATCCAATGAGGAGACGAGAACAGTATATCCCTAAACAAAACATACAGAGGGGCCACACACACAGGGTGACAGAAGCGCATGCACACACACACACACACACACACACACACACACACACACACAGTCTCACAGAGCCTTATCCAGTGATCTAAGGTCCAGTGTGCTGTTAAGCCCAGGGAGATAGTTCCAGTGCTGGAGCAGGGTAAGCAGTGGTGGTGCTATGGGCAGGCCCATCTCTGCCCAGTTTTACATCCAGAGGTTTGTGCAGAAGAGGATTCCTTGCTTCACATCTGGTCCAAAACAACAAGTACAGGCATCATGTTCAAAGCAGTACACACGCGCCTGCACACACGGCATATGGAGGGGTGACGCCAACAGATGACTGGGCTCCCCCTGTCTCTGGTGTTCCAGCAGCCAGCAGTAATGAAGGATGAAGAGTCACACATACACACACATAAAAAAATCACAAAGGACAAGTGCTGTAAGCTGTGTGTGTGTGTGTGTGTGTGTGTGTGTGATCTTTCTGGATGTCCAGGGTGCGCAAGGGATGAGTGTGGCGGGTCGCTGGCCGAACGTGAGCTGAGCTTCCCCCTGAAACCGAAGCCTGAAGGCTGCCAGCGCTGCGCCGTGGAAAGGGAGAGAGTGAGCTACAGTCAAACCACGGGCTGGAGCATCACGACACAGGAATCAGGAACACAGAGGCGACTGGAATGTAAGCGCTGTCTGTCGTTCTAAGACTAGTGGTGAGCAGAAGCTGCTTCCATTTGTTCAGTAAAAATGCACTTGTGTGCCATTATGATGGATATTTCTTTCTTGGAGTATTTATATGATTATAATGTACCTGTACATGTGCCTAAGACGTTATAGTGCGGTTCTGTGAATTCTCAGTAATGGTGCAATGTGCTGAGTTGACTTAATTCAAATATAATCAGCAATCCCACATTCATTTTAGAAAAATACTGTATTCAAAAATAAACATTTTTTAATTTTTATTCATAAAATAAGTTCTTATTACATTATTTAACTGGTCTATTGTTCCCTACTAAGCCAAAGTGCAGTAACTACATATTTAGACTACACATGGGGTTTAGGACATCTCCTTTGTCTTATGACAAAATATCCTGGTTCAAAGTTGACCCGTTTCAGAGAAATGATGGTGTCAATATTGCTGTAACTACAAAATCCATACTAATAGTAAAACTTTACAGCCATTTTTCTCAATTCCAGCTTCGGCGTAGTTACTGCACTTTGGCTTTCTAGGGCAGTACTGATGACTAATATGGTATCGCTTTTTATTAGAAGGTCTAAGGTATAAACAAGTTTAAATGAAATAGGCATTTGTGATCATTTTAAATGCAGTTTTATTTGGTTTTCTGTTATAGTGGAAAGCTGCTAAAATGATGTTTGTTTTTGTTTTATCTGGTGCACTCCCATGTGTCAGTATACATAAAAAGCAGTCTGACTTGCTCACTAAACACAAGTTACTAACCTGATATATGAGGCGCAAATGCCACATGTACACTCATCTAACAAAGCTCACATTATTCCTGTCATTCTGCCTGTCACTTTCTTTCCTCCTTCCTTCCTTCCTCTCTCTCTCTCTTTGTCTTGCTTTTTCTCTCTCTCACTTGCCTACAAAGGGATGGGGTGCCACTCTCTGAAAGGGACTGCACTGACGTCAATGGCATTCTTCTCATGCTTAGCGCGACATCAGACACCAGCCCAAGCGAGGCCAGTGGCTCCACAGACAGCAGGGCTGTCTGGAAATCCCAGACTGGATCAAAACAAACTGGAACTGGGTACTTGTCTGCACTGCCAGCTGGATGGTGTGCCTCAAACCATCAGTAGAAGCACTGAGTTGCTATCAGCACTTTATTAGAATATATGTGACAATATATTGTTTATTCTGTAACAAAATATCTCTCTGAAACTGTATGGGAGATGGAATCATATTTTTAAAAAATTAATCTACTCAGTTCTTAATAGATTCCATCAAGAGCTAATGAAAAAGCAGTTGTTCCTTCATGTTTCTGTTTCTATTGACATTATGGAGTAGCACTGAGGGGAACATATTTTCTTTAAGTTTGGTTCAGTTTGGATCAGGAACGTGTTAAAAATTGGGAAGACTGAACTGTCAAGACTGGGCAGTGTTTCTATAATGTGACTAAGAGAAGCATAAGAGGGAAGAGTGCTCCTACTTTGTAACTGAGAGAAGAGTTTTCCTAGAGTAGGACTGAGAACAGAGACTGAGAGACTGAGAGAAGAAGAGTATTGTTGCAATAGGCCTAAAAAAAGATCATTCTTGCAGTGTAAGAAACTAAGAAACAGTCCTGCAGTGGTAACAGTATTCTTACAGTGTAACAGAGAAAAAGCTATAGCTGCAGTGTAACTGAGAGACGAGTATAGCTGCAGTGTAACTGAGAAACGAGTATAGCTGCAGTGTAACTGAGAGACGAGTATAGCTGCAGTGTAAATGAGAAGAGATTATAGCTGAAGTGTAACTGAGAGACGAGTATAGCTGCAGTGTAACTGAGTGACGAGTATAACTGTGAGATAAGTATAGCTGCGAGGAGAGTATAGCTGCAGTGTAACTGAGAGGAGAGTACGGCTGCAGAGTAACCGAGAGATGAGTATGGCTGCAGTGTAACTGTGAGATAAGTATAGCTGCAGAGTAACTGTGAGGAGAGTATAGCTGCAGTGTAACTGTGAGGATAGTGATTGTTGCAGTGTAACTGTGAGACAAGTACAGCTGCAGTGAAACTGAGAGAAGAGTATAGCTGTAATGTAAATATAAATAAGAGTGATCTTGTAATAGGATAGTAAGAATAGTGTTACTGCAGTATAAATGAGAGAGGAATGTGCTTAAAAACAGTTCATGAGATGAGGAGAACATGCAGTTTTGTAGTGACTGCTCTGCATTAATCACCCTGCATTTACATGCTCCACCCACTTTAGACATAGAACCTAAAGCATCATGGATCTGTCCATGATCCTCTTCAATTCAGTACAGCCCTAATCACAAGAGTTCAAATTCATATGCACATGTGTCCACCTACACTCTACCCTCAATAACATGCAGAGATACACACACAAAGTAAACATCACATTTCCGAATAATAGACAGAAATACTGCACCTGTGTAGGAGGTCTTGGTGATGGGTGGAGGGTTACACATGGGTGATCGTCTGATAAAAAAGAATGACAAGAATTACTGTTTTCACCAGAGGGCACACATAACAGCACTACACCACTGCACTTCATTTTCAACCACACACTGAAAAATGTGGGTTGCTGCTGAACCAAATTCAAAACACAGCCACAGTGGACATTATAAATTCATAAACATACTTAGGTTTACTTGGAAACAGGGTTACAACAAAGCAAAACCAGGTTCTCGAAACAGCGTTTACCAGAATTAGCCAGTAATCAAGTAAGCCAGCAGTGAAAATCTGGCTTTAGAGCAGCAGTTTTTACATACAAACATTTCACATTTCCCATCTGTTTATGAAGTTATTGTCAAACGTTCAAGGAGAATCATATGACACACTTCTCTTAGCCAAAGAAACACTGAACATCCTGCTACTGCAAGATGACGTTTCATCTTAGAACAGATTTACTTACTTGTTGGAGGATCTTTCTTGCTGTACATTTGTCAGTGCTGAGAAATTATTCCGTACAGTTCTTAAGCTAGCCAGGACCTGGAGAGAGGGACATGACATCAGGCATGAGGTTATAAATGGAGCTTCATAATGAAAAGGTGGCTATGCATATAAACAGATATACTCATGATTCAT
Source organism: Brachypetersius altus (assembly GCA_037974465.1). Classification (NCBI taxonomy): domain Eukaryota; kingdom Metazoa; phylum Chordata; class Actinopteri; order Characiformes; family Alestidae; genus Brachypetersius; species Brachypetersius altus. The sequence goes on along the minus strand of JBBPDB010000017.1, from coordinate 13,306,111 downwards.
GCTCCAACATGAAACTCAAATCCATCTCCTGTGTTTTTAAGACGCTTAGAGGGTTTTAAGATTAGCAATGCCCTTCAGTTCAATTCAGACTCAAGATAATTTAGAAAAGAGTTTTGCTTTATAGTATGGGACAGAATGACTACAGTATTGGCTTACCTGTGCAAAAGGGGTGACAATCATGTCATCTCCATGTCTACAGAGTGAGAGAAAACAGACCAGGTTAGACAGCTAATGATTCCGGTCAACATCAGCCACCATAAATATCCATTGTAAATTGCTTTGTATAATCCTATGTTTTTGTTTTGCATAGAAAATGCGCACAGTGACTAAAGACAACAGAATCATGTCTGTGGCACACCCCATACAGGTCAAACTCACATGTCGCTGGCAATCGAGGAGTTCCTGGACATGGACTTTGGCGAGAGGTCATAGTCACTGTCCGAGCGGTACAAGAAGGACTCCCTGCGCTGGCTGTGGACAAAGTTAGCCTGCAGGATGAGGCCTGAGCCTGGACTGGCCATTGGGTCCAGTGGACTGCGTCCTGACGATGTGCCATTATCCACGTCAAAACTGAAAAATAAAATAAAATAAATCAGCACCTTGGCCCTGGGCTAAAATGCTTCAAAGTACTAAATAAAGAAAATTATATAAAAAATGTTAAAGTGTATTTAAAGTGTACAGTGGCCATTTGCTGCATGTTAACACAGCACAGCACAGAACATAGGGCTGCACAATTAATTGAATTTTAATCACAATCACGATTTTGGCTGCCACGATTAAATTAAGATGATCTTCAGCGATTTGAATAGAAGCTCTGCTGCACATCAGATCAAGCACTTTCTCAACCAATAATTCAGCCAAACACCAGGGGGCGAACGAGAGATTATGCCTTCAGTAAGCTGCCTAAAAAAGGAGCGCGTGTGAGTGTGTGTGTGTGTGCGTGCATGAGTGTGTGTGTGCGTGCGTGAGTGTCCGTGTGTGTGCATGTCTGTGTATGCATCCGTGTGTGTGTGTGCCTGTGTGTGCGCGTGAGAGTGTGTGTCTGTGTGTGCGCACGTGTGTGCCTCTGTGTGCGTGTGTGTGAGAGAGTGTATGTGTGCGTGCATGCATGAGAGAATGTGTGTGCGCGTGTGTGAGAGTGTATGTATGCCTGTGTGCGCGCGCGCGTGCATGCATGTGAGTGTGTGTGTGTGTTCGCGCGTGAGAGTGTGTGGGATGAGAGAGTGTCTGTGTGCGTGTGTGAGAAAGTGTGTGTGCGTGTGTGTGTGAGAGAGTGTGTGTGTGCGTGCGTGAGTGTCTGCGTGAGTGTGTGTGTGTGTGTGTGTGTGTGTACTGTAGGCCTGTAGTTTGTTCCTTGTTATATGTGCCTTTTCTGCATAGGCTTCTTTTTTTCATTTGTTTGCACTTTATGATTGCACTCTGCGGTTGCATGTTTATTTTAGGTTTCATTTTGAACTGAAAGCCTTGTTCACTTACTGTTTGTTTAAAATAGAAAGTGACATAAAAATGTGTTGTACCTAAAATAATGAATAATTTATACGATTAATTAATAATTAATAATCTTGATTTCAATATTGATCAAAAATAATCGTGATTATCATTTTGGCCATAATCATGCAGCCCTACTGTGCTGACGGATGCTGTTGGCAACTACAGGTCAGTGTCTGCTCAAGCATGGAGAATAATATCCTGAAAATGGAGAGGAGGGGTGGATGGGTGTAGTGCCACTTAGCTTCTGTCGTTTACCAGCTCAAAATGTTGGCATCTTCTCTGTGTGCAAATGTGTGGCGTTTTTCTCATTTTAGACCGTTTTTTGATTGTGTATTGTTTTTTCTTATGTATTTAATTATTAGTTGATTTAACTTAGTACTTGTATTTTAGATAAAAATCAAGATTCACATTACTTCTGTGTAATTTGTGAGGCACTAGCTACCATTAGATTAGCTACCGTCCTATTACACCACTGTATATATGAGTGTAACAGCGGTTATGGGGTAAAGGGGGGGGGCATGGGGGTGTTCCTGATTTGCATAATCTTACACATTCATTGATCTTTTTTGAGAGTAAACATGTATACACTTCTTAAACATTTAGACAAGCAAGTACCCATATTTAACACCTTAAATATTTTAGTAATTTCATTTACACATTAAAGTTATTGATGTACTTTCATCAAGAAAATGTGTTCGGGAGCGAAACATTAGTGGAGCTGCATCTGGGACAACAGAAAGAACAATAACACGGGTGCGGGAAGTCGAGCAGAGCCGAGAACAAGTTCATTTGAAGAGAAAATAACTCCAAGCGCTTTAGCCAAATGAGCCCGTCGGGTGACACCTGTACTCCTGTTGGTTTCAGCTGTAGGTTTAATAGCCCAAGGCTCTGCTTGCAACTTTCTGTTATTTGAAATGCTTTACTAGGTCCATGCAGGTGGCTACAACTGAACTAATGCCTCTCTCCTTTTTTGTTTTTTGAAAGAGAGAGAGGGCGAGAGAGAGGGCGAGAGAGAGGGCGAGAGAGGGCGAGAGAGAGAGGGAGAGAGGGGGAGAGAGAGGGAGAGAGAGAGGGAGAGAGAGAGAGAGAGAGAGAGGGAGAGAGAGAGGGAGAGAGAGAGAGAGAGAGGGAGAGAGGGAGAGAGAGAGAGAGAGGGAGAGAGAGAGAGGACTGCAACATAACACTCACAGCAAGTGTAGT
>JBBPDB010000017.1:13280946-13294521 GCA_037974465.1 Brachypetersius altus | reverse complement strand
TGCAAATCAGTTTCTATCTTTTATTTAAAGTTATTTTTTCAAGTTTCCTTTTGATGTGCTATCTGTCACTGTTAAAAAATAAACCTACCATTAAAATGATACTGTTCTGAGACTTTTCATTTCTTTGTCACTGGACAAATCCACGAGGGGTCAAATAATTATTTCCTAAATAAATATATATATTTGTGCACCGACAAGCTATTTATTTGGTATTTTATATCTACACTCACTGTCCATTTCATTTTATCTGCTCTGCTTACCATACAGGGACACTTAGTAGTTTACAATTGCAGATGGTAGTCCATCTGTTTCTCTGCCTCACCTGTTAGCCACCATTCATCAGTGCTCAGGACCCAATAGTACCATCAGCTATCAGGCATTACTGGGGTCTTGGTTCATTCTCAGCAAAGCTGTGACACTAAAACAGTGATAGCATCTTAGTGTGTGTGCTGCACAGAGTGGATCACACACAGCAATGACGCAGTGTCTACTTACTGTTTACATTATTATTTTAATTATTTGATCCGGTAAAGTTTGTATTAGTCACCCTTTAGTTTCTTTCCAAGTCCAGAGACTTGAAAAGGATACAGGGTAGATTTGCAGTATACTGGCATATAAGGTTATGACACAACTACTAGGGCAATTTTTAACCAGCATGCTGGCCACTGGTAGTGAAAGAGATATCAAACCCAAGGTAAAAGGTTCAGGAAGAATTTCCTTTAAGCAATCTCACTGTCCAGTTCTCATACAGTCAGACTGAAAGTGAGAGCAGCTCACCCAGCAGGACACTGATAAAGTGCAGACCAGTGCGTCACTGATGAGGTAACAGTCTTCTTAGAGCCAGACAGTGAGGTAAGGCGCCTCTCTCAGATGGATGGAGTCAGGGATGGCAGTATCTGCTCCACAGGCCTGCTGAACTGCTGCTAGCCCCCATCAGCCCGACTTCTGGTGACCTCACCATACTCAATCTAAAAGCTCAAGTTAAACACCTACTCAGTCTCAGCAAAGTTATTTGGTGCATGGGGTTCTGCAAATGACTTGATCCAGAATGTCTTGTTCTGGAGCGGAGAGCTCTCTAAATTAGCTCTGGGGTTGGAGAATGTGGTTAAGGAGACACAAATTCTCCAGCCTGCCCTGGCCAATGATCTCATGGACCTAATGTAATCCCAGCAGTTGCACATTTGTAGTTTTGTAGCAAAAATTATATCTGTTCGAAACTTGAATATACACTTTAAGTAAAGGGTTAAATTATTCCATAAAGGAGTAAAATTATTCCATAGGTGAGCTGCTTTAAGTCATTTCCAACCAAAGTTTTGGCTCAGAAAAGAGTTACATTAGCTTCACCAATGTTTCTTCCCCAGTGAATGTAAAGTCCTGCTACATCTATATGATGTCAATTGGATCATGTTTTTAGCTCATGAAACTTAAGACATCACAAACCCTAAAAAATCACTTAAAAGAACCCATATCTTGAACTCCTTCTAAATTTAAAACATCACTAAAGTTTCAAAATGTACCACACGCACTTTCATCCATTCAGTCCATACATGGAAACTAATCTTGAAACAAAAAGCCAGTTTTTAATTCACTTCTGTTGTGATGTCACAAGAACCAAGTGATTATGTTTAATTTAGCTGTAGGGTTTTTTCAATAAGATACAATGAGGCTATGTCAAGGCTAAGAGTTAATGACACATCCTGACTATGTGATATCAGCTCATATGGAACTGCATGGACTTAGCAAGAGATACAGAGGTGAAAGAACAGACATAAACAAAGTCCCTCAGAGTGATTTTGTAGGAAGTGCTCTATTCAAAAGAAACTTACCGAGTCAGTTCACAGTGGTGGTGATAGGAACCAGACCACTTAGAAACCAGAAGTGCTTAATGTCTCTATAAAGACATCACACAAATGTTTATGAATGTATTGCCTGAAGCCTGTGGTGTTGTTTTACAATAGTTTAGCAATGGTTTGCAATGGTTTTAGCAAAAATACGGAAGAGGTATATGCAGGGCAAAAAAACACACATTTTCAATTGCTGACAATATATCAGTTACCTGGTGTGTATTAGGGCTGTAACGGTACATGTATTGTCAGTACATGGGTCACGGTTCGGTACATGATGTCTTTCGGAGAATACACGGTACAACGGAGAAGACGTGACTGAAGTAATACGGAATCACAGAGGGACCAAAAATCGCAAGTAAATCATAAACCTGGGTCGTAGAGTGGTGCAATAGTGCCACCTACTGGCGTAACACTTCTGCTGCCTTACACATACATGAAAATATAAGCAAGAGTGTGTGTTTACTGGTGGACTTCCCTACTTTTGGGCAAGCAAAAAGTGTGTGAGTTACAAGCAAGTTCCATGAAGCGTATCTTAAGAAACACAATGACATCTGGCTTTATTAAAAACTGTGCTGTTGTATTGATTGTAGAAGCGGTGCTCAAACCAATTTTTCATTTTGATGACATGGCTATTTTTACTTTTTCCACAAATGCTCGCACTCTCCCACTCTCAAGCCATTCTACTGCTCCAGCCAATCTACTGCTCCTCTTGTCTAGAGGGTGTTGAAACACAAGTGCTATCGTTCAATATCACATCCTTAAAAGGTCACACAGCCTTCTTACTATTTCGCTACTGGAGAGCCTTTGTATAGCTGAGGCATGTTCTTGCATACACAATATCCTCAATTAACAGGACAAAAGAGTTTCAATACATAAACCATGGAACGTGACGCCTAAGCAAACACAATGCTCCTGTGAACAACAAATCCCTGAAATAGCTGTGGTTCCCTGCAATTGCTTGTCCTTGATAACGATTCCACCATCATCTGCTGATCTGAGTCTGGAAGCACGCAACCCATGTGCCTTTCAAGCTACAAATTAGGAACAACACACCTGTGCCTGTGGGCTTCGAGTGTATCACCAAGGATACGAATCCTCCCCCGGCTGCAGAGAAAGGGCAGCGGGAAGAGGGGGGAATACTAATTCATCACACAGTGACTGTACGAGCATGTCCTCCTGTTTAATTACTCACTCACTGCACTCTCCAGAGGAGCTCCACTGGCAGGCTATCCACAGCTGCTCACTCTGTTGTTATTTGGAGCACCAGGACGTTTCTAGGAATGCATCAACAAGACCATTTTGTCGCCTGCACACTGCTGTGACTGCTGGCTTTAAACAGTGAAGGAACTTCAGGGAAATTTTTGTGAGGTAGGGAGGAGACAATAGATTTTGGTGATCTGATGATATTGAGGTAGATTTAACAGTTTGGACCAAATAGATCAACAATTTTCATTTTCAGCTCTCAGTTAAATTTGTCATAAAATGATTCTGACCATAAAATGTTTTGAAGTGAATCTGATCTCGGCCAGTTCCAACTGCTGCATCCTTAGTTGTTTACTTTAAACAGTTATATGATACGTTGGTAAATGGGGGGGCAGTATGGCTTCTATTGTTTTGAACACTACAAAACAGAAACAACTTTGAATGAAGAATAGGTGTGTAATGATGCATCTTGACATCAGGATATGCTTCAGTCGCAATGTGCAGCACAGAGGCTGGCAAACAATCAGCACTTATCAACAACTCACTCCAGTACGTTCATGCCATTTGCCACACTCCTTCTGCTTCGGTGTCATTAGTAAGCTGATGACACACAACATGATTATTGTCATCATTTTTCTTCATTGGATTTTTGTTCAACATTTGAGAATGAGAAAACAAAATCATGAACCTAATGTTGTGTATTAAAAAGAAAAATGGGCAGAGAGTCTTGTCACATTTCTAATGAATAACACAGAAAATAACTGATTATAGAAATAATAATTTGCTGTAGCTTATGATATTTGAATGAACACACAAGCATAATCAGATTGACTGCAAACAAATGCCAGTTTCTCCACCATGAAAAAAGTGAGAAAGTCTATTACAAAGATATGCTCCAACACATTTGACCATCAGGGGGTCGTGCACATACCATTTGAACACTGCTGCATAACATAATTATAACATGCAGGCTTTTAAAGAGCAAAAAATGCCTTTAGATTTAGGAATTACCTTTTTCTATTTAATTTCAATGTGATACTATCATCGATCAGAAGTGAACAATTTGGAAAATATAGCAAAAAAAAAATAGTAATTTGGAAAAATGAATACTGACAAATCACTAGAAAACAGAATGCAGGATGGTGGAACGCTGTGACAAGCAAAAGCTGCTACAGTCAGTAGTTTGCTTCATCTGTCTAAAGAACAGCATCAGTGATTGCTGCCTGCAGACTGTGCTGACACTGTGTTCCTATTGTGAGCGGAGCTAATAGCACTACTCCCACTCCATCTCCCTGCTCTGTTGTCAAGGAGGTAAGCAGCAGATTCAATAAAGCGTCGATCAGCAGCTAAGGTTCCTAGCGCTGCAGAGAGAGGGATGCAGCAGGCATGGCAGCACAAAATAAATTCTATTAATTGCAATGAAATCAAAGCCTCTGCAAATCCACTGCTGAAGAATTACATAAAGTGCATTGAGTGAATTAAAAGCAAGAGAGGAACTTTAAGGAGAGATGCTGTAAAATGCTGAATTTGCACAGTGAAGATGCTGAAGACCCATTATAATCTACTGCAATGATTTAAACGGTTGCAGATATTATTTAATTGATCATTCTTCTGTTCCCATTATTTTACCACATGGTTTACTTTACATACATACACAGTTTGTATACCACAAAGAGTATGTCGATTTCTCAAAAAAGAATGCTGTGGTACATACAAATAAAACAAAAACTCCAGTACATGGTATTTCCTCTCTGATTCAGGGTCAAATTAACAAGCTTGTACAAAATAAAGATGCCAATACACCAGCGATGAACTATGAACTATTAAGAAATATTAACAGCTATCTCAGTTCATTATTATGATAAGTATAATCAGTACACATATGGTACATTGTAACCAAACTGCAGTAATGTTGTTTACGTGCTGACAATAATCCTCTAAATATACATTTATGATCAAGCTTACAGTGCGGTTAATTCAATAGCATCATAAGTAAGACCACAAATGCAGTCCAAAGCATGTTGAAAGCAAAGCAATGCAACTCAAGGCTTGTGACACAACAATGTGAAAATTGGTGTGGAGAGCTGGATGCTTTTTATAGAACGAACCCACGCAGCTTTGCCAGGGACACTCACAGAGGCGCTATAAGGAGTTCTGCACTGATGAAATGCTAAGCAGCAGCTTCTGTAATCTGTGTTTGATTTACACCCTTCATTGCAGGAGTTGCTCGGGCATTTAAGGCTGCAGATGGCAGGAAATCATTCTGCCATTATACAGCAATTTAACTTGAATGGCAAACCACTGGTCAGAGGTAGGGAGACAGTGTTCCCCCCCCCACACACACACAAAAACTCACAGAAAGCTCCAAATGTGAAAACACTTCCGAGGGCTGAAAAGTGCAGCACATAATGTACTATACCTGACACATATTAAAAACACTAGACAACAAACACACACATAGACTCACCAAATCCAAGAATGTCTTCTGAATGGAAAATTGCCCAAGTGTATCATCCTCCGCTCTCTCACACTGCGAGGATGTCCCGGCTTCATGAGGCATCAGATGGTTGTTGTCTGTGTGACCCCACTAAAAGCGTTCCCTCAGGAAGATAATAGGCAACAATCCGCTGTGAAAATTATGCCATGCTTTACCTGAAGGCCATATGAACACATGAAGTTCATTCAGTCTGCCATTCTAGTATAACCAATCTTCAACCGTGCTGAGAAACTTCCAATGCTTCAGCAGCTTTTACTCTCCCCAAGCATCTAGCAAAGCCACGTTAAATCACCCCTCTCCTCTTCTCCACAAAAGAAAAAAAGGACTGCTATGAAATTCCAGACCCCCGACCGGAGGTATGCTATCAAATGACGTAAAATAACAGGCCCCAACACTGCGAGTGAGCGTGTTGCGAGTTTTGGCAAAGGAATTGGCAAATTCCTCCTGCATGTCCCAGTGACGATATTGTGCGTTTGTTTTTTCCTGTCGCTACTCATTTTTCCCCCCGCAGCCCAGATAGTGAACACGTGAGTTCAACAGAGTCATGACGAAGCACATCCTCTTCTTTCCCTGAGTGCTAGTGTGTGTGTGTGTGTGTTCTGCCATGCACTGTATGTGTGGCCATGTGCAGGTAGTCTGTGTGTGTGTGTGTGCGCGTGTGTGTATGCGGGAAGCTGCCTCACTTCTGGTGCCATGACATGGGGCTCTCAGCTGGCGTCAAGCGGGTATCCTCTTGACCCCTTAATGAGCCTGACTGCTGACCTCTTACTGCTTCAGCCCACAGATCCTCTCAGGACACAGCAGCTTAGTGCAGCAGCTGCAGCCTCCCTTCACTGCCAGCCCCACAAGAATGTCTGTCTTGCATGTTTGCCCTCCTGTTTACCAACATGTAGAGATTGCAGTATGTCTTACAATATACTAAAAATATTTTTATTATTGTATTTACACCATTTAGTTAAAAATCAACCTGTATTACATACAAAAGGAAAAGTTTTTCAAAAATATACACACTTTTCAAATGGCCCCAGATGAAGCTGACCAGCCAAGACATACCTGAAACTGCATTTCTTGTTTTAACAATGAGACTAATGAGACATGCCAGTGTGGCTTATTCCACAGTATGGGTTACTGTGAGCTATAAAAATGAACACCACATCGACGTGTAACTGACCTCTGCAGGTCATGTCTTCACAAAGTCTGTTTTCACAAACCACCTCAGTGCTGATCTACAGGAAGAGGGATCTGATCCAAGATCTTTCCTCCTTATGAGCCAGCAGGCTTGTTTGTTTTATAGCTCACAATAAATCACACTTAATCTAAAACCACACTGACAAGTATGCTGATCTTAATGAAAAGTTGAACATGGTTCTTCTTGAAAAAAAGAGATTTGAAAGAAGCTTGGTGGAAATCAACTGGGTGACTTTTAATTGGTGTTTGTTATCTACATTGGCTTCGTAGCTTTAGCGCTAAATTGAAACAGGATTTTGTTACTGTGCCTTTAAGACTGATATATGAAAATGACCTCTGTTCTTATAGCTGATTTTCCTAATAACCTAAACCCCCTGAACTACTAAAGGTTGAAAAGGCTGATACTGTACAATGAAGAGCCACTTTTTTTAGGTACACTTATCTTTTAAATACACCCGTTGTCTATTTTATCATCTCCACTTATCAAATTTACAGTTACAGGGTGTAGTCATTTGTGTCTCTGCTCCATTTGTTAGCTCCCATTTCCTTCCAGGACCACCAGTAAGGAAATACAGTATTATTTGGGTGGTTGATTATTCTTAGCACAGCAGTGACAATGACATGGTGCTGGAATTTTAGTGTGTGCTGCACAGCAGTATACGTGTCAGTGTGTGCATGGCAAATGTGCTCAGTGAGCGCTCACGGCACTGTTACTCATTATCCTTCTCTCCTGATTTCTTTCTCTCGCTCTCAGCCCCCTGCTGCTGCCTGGCACTGCAGCCCTTACCCCACCCCTCACCACCTACTCCCCTTTAGAGGCAGAAACATACACTCCCCTCATTCCATCGTGCCATCAGCCTGTCTCTTTCATTCCATTGCTTCATCTGTCTTTTTATTCCCTTGTTACACCACTCTCTCCTCTATGCCATTATTTACAGGAAATACCTATTAAATATTTAAAGTTTTAAATATTTGCACTTTTAATGTTCTTTTATATATTCCTTTACTTCTCTTTATGTTTATCTTTATTATGTTCATCTTTATTTTATTTTCCATTCTGTAAAGCACACTTGTGTATGATAGTGTGCTATATAAATAAACTTGAACTTGAACATATTAATAAAAGCTCATCGTAATCTCTGTGCTTTCCTCAACAGAGCATTTTTCCGGTGTAATAGAGGATGAAATAGAGGGTGTCATTGTTTTTTTGTGTTTTCTTAGTGAGAGTGCGTACTTGCAGTTGAGTATGAAACGTAAGGTGCTGATATTGCACATCAGACATAGAGCTGATCCATGTCTAAAGGATCTCTGGACTCAATCTATCTGCTGGTACAGCTCCAGCATCAACAAACACAGAAAACAAACAGTATAGTGGGGAGACACTTACACACATTTGGTTAAAAACAAATGTCGGCAATCTGTCAGCGAGTGACAACTCATGCTGAGGCTGAGGAATAGGAGGCAGCAAATTAAAATGCTGTGAGAAAATTACTTTTCTCCTTGTATGCATGTGTGTTGTTTTGAACCGCATGTTACAAACAGTGTATTTTCTTGTGTTTTCTACCTTAGTGAATAAAAATAGGCTGGTTCCCTTTTTGATATAGCTGGTATAGTACTTTTCAATGTAGTCTATTTATGTCAATTGTATTCACAAGGATTTTAACTTAAGAAAACAGTAGTACTAACTAAATTGAGATGATGTTTTTGGACATCCATATTTGTAGTAAAGAACCCTACTCTTGTAGTAGATAAATTTCAACCAAGGCAGTCAGACAGTTGATGCTTCCACTGTTTTATTAATTGCAGTGTCATGGTCAAATGAGAAACAAGTAGCTAGCTTGTTCTGAAACAAGATCTCTGATGTTACAGTTTTTATAGGCTTTTCCCAGACCACTCCTTCTTTTCCTTCTGGCCAATACGAGTACTTGTTTAAGCATTCAACACTCCATCTTCTGCTTTAACGTCTCCTCCTCCTTAAATATGACCTCAGCCTAATACCGCTATTCTTCCCTACTATGGTTGCATTTGTGTGGCTACTAGTAAATCAGCTCCCTTACGTTGCTCACTACCTGTCCCTTATATGGAAGGCCCTGAACACTGTGCCTTTTTCAGCATAGGATCACACTGTTTGACCCCTGACCTCAGGCCATTCCCTACAGCTAACCTTAGCTTGGTCATAACAGACAGTGACACATGTTTCTACTATATTTGACAAAGTCACACAACGGCTCACCTACTTTTCATGACCCCCAAAATGCTATAATTATGATTTATAAGTGAATTTAATGGGAGAGCAAATCCCTCCTATTTATGCAATATTTTAATGATGAATTTCCCCATCACTCTCCCCTCACAAATATTTCAGACCTGTCTGTGGGAAACACTGCATTGAATTTCTACATGACCATTTTAATACAACTGATTGTGATTAATGATCTATTTTTATGAGGACGAAAAGCTATTTATTAAACACAACTGTTGAACGAATAAACAAATGAAATTTGCAGGTCTGTAAGTTTACTGAAAACGAAGCAAAATAAACTACTTTTGTGCAAACATCCTGTCCCATGCCGGCCTAGGGAAAAGTACCGCATGTCATATTTTCAGCAAAAACATCAGTTGCAGTCATACCGCACCCTCACTCAACCCAATCACTAGAATAACAATGTCTGACATGATTCTGATTAAACTAGTGAGAGCCGAACTAGAGATTCTAGCTCTAATCTTGTATATTCCTCAGCCAATGCCTAAAACACAGTATTTCGCATCTTCAATAGTGTGGTCTTTGTAATACACTGCAAGCAGGCGTGTAATATCCATTCTTCTACATTCTGTCAGGATCAGCCCTGGCAAAAAGGATCATTTCACAAACACACTGCTGGATAACAACAGAGGAGTTTATTGCATTATCCTAATCCTCCTCCACATAACTGCATTTCCTCACAGCGGGGCACAGCAGATGGAGCGCTTTAAAATATCAATGATTCGCAACTGCAGGCCATCTCCGTCACAATCTATCACATGGGCTCCTCCGCTTGTTAATTCACTACGCTGGTGGAAAGCCAAATAAAGCCTGGGCTGGAGGAAGTAGCTCGTGATGGTTGTGCTGGGGTGGAGAGTGAAGTTTGTTCAGATGCCTGGAAAACTTCAGAATGCGCGTCCCACTAGGCTGCCAGCCCGAGCTCCTATCTTACCAGCCAGCCATTCTCACGGCTTCCTAAAATAGACATTCTGCATTGCACCAGCAGCCCTTATCTGTCTCTAATGTTTATTGTGTTTCCCCAGTGCTGGAAAGGCTCAGGATGTATTTTCTTTTCTTATAAAGACGGTTTCCCATTTGCCATCTTCATGAAATAGCACCACCAAGACAGCAAGCCATGTTGCAGCATTTTAAAGCATGGGACTGAAAATACTGTCCATAAAGGACAACTTTAGCTTTGCGGCCCTACAGAGCGCTATAACTCTAGCTGTATCTAATAGACTGTGTCTCAGTTGTAGCATTTGCCTTCCACTGTGGCTCATTTAAAAGATCAGAGAAGGCGAGAGAAAAGCTGAAGGATAATAGTTGCAGTGGCAAGGACTGAGGCACATAATCCAAACATAAAGCAGCTTTTTAGCATCAGTAGGCTAGCACAGTGGTTCCCAAATGTCTTATACCATGCACCACCTCAGAAAATATATGGCTCTCCAAATACCACCAGTTACAACTATATACTGTTGTCAGCCACAGTCATGCCATACAAAGGGTCAGAACTAGAAACAGCACTGATATTGAAACAAAAATCTTACAGGAAATATTTTATAGTATTGGTTTTTTATTTCAATTTCAGAGATTCCTCTGCCTGCCACTAGATAGAGCACCACCATAATCTGAGAAATAGTGGGCTAGCCCTAATACTTATGACTTATGGAATCATGGGCCAATGCTATGTTTGATATTTTTGTCAACGGACATACATAATAGTTTCAAATTGTAAAAAATAGTGACAGTAAAATGAACAAAAATGAATAAAAAAAATAAGTAAAATGAATAAAAAATGAATGCATGATTAATATTTATATTTAATGAGAAAGCATTAAAAACACTGCTGTAATCAACACTCTCCTCTTGCAATGTGACCAGTTGGATAGCAAAACTAGAAGTATGTCGAAGGTAATTATTACCACTTCCTTTAAGAGTGAACAAGAGATTTATTTTCTTTGGACTATTCAAGATCGGTAACTGCTGCATAATTTTTTCTTATTTTGATGTATTGTTATTTCCTTAAAAATATTGCTTTCAAGACCAATATTTTAATTTTGGAATTTGTCAGAAAACGGGCGTGTTAAAAAAAGGAGAGCAGAGCTGGCAGTAAAGAAAGAGAATCCGGTCACACACACACACACACACACAGTGAGGAGAAAAGCGTTGTTGTTTTAGCTCTGTGATGTGTCTACTCTAACGACTTTAACGGTCAGAGTTCTCGTTCAGAACCAGACACCTTTAAAAAGGAGACAGAGAAAGCAATTAAAAAACCTGACCACTACCAAATGCACCAGATGGTCTTGCATCGTCATTGAGGATAAGATGAACTGTACTTTGTTCTGGCATTTGCCTATTTTTTGTTCTCAGTAAGTACTGTGAGACACCTCACAACAGCATAAAAGTTTCAATGTAGCCTGAAATGACTCTGAAAGTTCAGTTTGAACCCTCTCTCAGTGCAAACAATATGCTTTAGAAAATGGAATTTAAACTAGAACAAGAAATCCATCAGCAGCTTGCCTGGTCCAAACAACAAGGCATCAAATCACAACCTGTTTCGTCTCGGAGTAAATATATCACACAATGTATAATACTAGCTGAATGTCTCTCTTATGGCACACTGCAGAGGCTAATATATTAATACATTACTCACGTCTTGAAGATCATTTGCATAATTCCAATTCTAACCAAAAGACATTACTGAAACTGTGTATAAATCTCCCAAATTACATTGCTGTTGTGACAACACAGTGTATAACAAATGAAGGTGATGTCAAATAATGCAGGTATGTAGCCGAGGAACAGAGGTGAACGAAACAGACTCGCTGTCACTAGTGTTGTCAAAAGACTCGGTTCTTCTGTACCAAGTACGGTACTAAAAAAATAAAATGTTACGGTACCAGGTTTTCTGAAGTACCGGTGGTACCGAGCACCCGGTAAACCCGGTTCCTGCTGCGTGCAGTTGCGTCTTCTTCGTTATAGAGCTGCGATACTCGGATCCTTTTTCAGATTCGACTCCCTCTGAGTCACTCAGTAAAGTGATCCGGATCTGCGAACCACTCGAGAGTTCCGTGGGATGGAGCTAGCCTCGTTAGCACGGAGCTTTTATTTGTTTGTGTGTAATTTTCTTTGAGTTTCGTTTTTCCCTTTTGTTCTTGTGGCGCTCATTTGGATTACTTTCGTGTATCATGATGGTTGTGTGGGTTTCGGGCAGACACCGCTTGTTTTGGACTAAGGTAGGTTTGTGCTAGGCATTGCCATTTGCTTAGCTAATCGTTAGCATAAGCGCGGCTAATGCTAACGCGAGTATCAGAATAGAGTTTCTTTATTAACTATTTAATGCTCCTGTAGCGTTTAAAACAGGACACAATAGTATTTTTACACCAGAGGCTTTTAAGGAAATCAGCTCTAGGTTCTGAAATATGGTTTGATTAAATAAAATCCAGTCAAATCTGGTCCTGTATAGTTCGGTAAGGCTTTACAGTAAGATGCCACTCATTTACACACGACTTCATCTGTCGTCTAACATCAGTGAGTCAACATTAATTCATGTGTGGAAGTTATTTTATACAAACATTTGATCATTCATGTTTGTTCATTGTGCATTAAGTAACGCAACAACTTTTAATTGAACAAATATGTATTAATACGTTTCTAAATGAAGGAGAATAGTTGCTGTGTAACACTTGTTTATTGCTAAGTCATGTTAAATGGAATCTTTCTGTAAAGTATTTTTTAATAATTTCCATTTATGTAGAATTGATATACATTTAATATCAGTAATCTTATCTAAAAGTATTATTTAAGCTGAGGTTTGTTATAAAATTCCTATTAAATTGTTTTACTGAAGCGTATATTTGCTGCAGGCTGAGGAAGAGCACGAACCTCCAAAGCAAACTCCTACGCAGACAGCAATCACAGCAGAAACGTCTGACAAAAACTCACCTGAGGCAGGAGAACTGAACCCAGCTGCTGCTGAATTCATATGTTTGGATCAAGTGCCAGTTTATACAGATGCTTCACCACCTTCAACCCAAAATTCCGAGCCGAAACTTTGTGTACACTGAGACCAGAGACCTCATAAACAAGCATCTTGGAGAGAAACTGTTTGACAGCTGCACAACAGATCTCTGGACAGTGGAACTGCAGACACGCTCCTGTCTGTGACTGCAGTACGTCACTAAACCGGGGAATCCAGTCCTGGAGTCCCTGTTTTGGACACAGCCTCCACCTGGCTGTAAATAAGGCTTTAGAGATGAGCAGGGTGTCCGCAGCACTGTCGAGGCTGGAGCTCCGCCTTCACAAGATCACCACAACTTTCAGGAGCGCTGGCCAAAACACACACACCTGTCGTCTGCAGACCTCACACTCACTCATGACCAACGATATGGTGGAGCGTCTCTGGAGCAGCAGCAGGTTTGTGCAGCGCTGGCTGACGACAGGAGAAAATGGTATCTGATGCCGAAAGACTCTGACATTACAGTTTTAGAAACTGTTACAGCAGTCCTGGAGCCACTCAGTCCTTTTACATTTACAGCATTTATCAGACGCTTTTATCCAAAGCGACTTCCATTCCCTACCTACAGGGGGCAGTCTCT
>JBBPDB010000017.1:13240713-13258346 GCA_037974465.1 Brachypetersius altus | reverse complement strand
CTTATGGGCGGGCCTTGGCCAAAGAAAGCTGCTGTGAATTCCAGACCTTCAGCCGTCAGTCTGAAGGTCTGGCTACGTGAGACTAATGGTCTTGCTCAGGGACCCAGTGGTGGTGTGCTGAGGGTAGGATTCGAACCTATGAGGATTCGAACCTACAGGCAAGTATCCTACCACTAGGCCACCCAAGACCCTGGTGTGGATTAAGTGGTTACAGAAAATGAATGAATGAATTAATTAATTAATGTAAAAGATTCCATATTGATTAGGACATGGTACTGCAGCATCACTACACTTTAGTTTAGGAGATTAATGGACAAGATGCTCTTTCAACTGTATCTTAAAAATGTAAAACAATAGTGACCCTGGTGAGGATTAAGCGGTTACAGAAAGAGGGTAATGATGAACCACAGTGTGTGTCATGGCGTTGACTATGACTGTATTGCCTGCAGCATATTCTAATTATGATTTCCAGAGAACAGCTAATTTTATCAGTCACAGACACAACCACACAAATTGTGTAGCGAGACGCCTTATAATACGAGAAACAAAGAGTAGGCAAGCATGTTTAAAGCAACTAGTCATTATCACAGATAAGTTTGGTTTTTGCATCACTAGAGAAATTCAGTATATGCTTACACAGGCAAAATATTAGGAAATATCTTTGGCCTTTTGTTCACAAACCGGGCTTTGTAACTGACCCCAGGTTTTCATGTTCCTGTCCCATGGAAGGCATATGGCAATTGTCTTTGGATTCAGGTTCATTTTGTGCAGCAAAAAATAGTGAGAGACTCATTTCTTACTACTTTTCTATAATGTTATTAGTATTGTGTGGATTATACAGAAAAGAAATCATTAAAATAACAAATTAAATTAAGAAATTGTTATAAAAGCTTGGAAATCTGCAAAAATGACTTTATTAGCAAAACAACAAAACTATTCATGTAGCTCACTTCTTGGCACAGGACTGTACAAGCCACCCAATTTCTAATTTAACACCTGCCTACTCTGCATTAGCAACACATTACGGATCTACTTCTGCTTATGGGTATGAAGGAATGACACATACTTTTATTTTGCTGCCAATAATAAGGTGAAAAAGTCTTTAGCTCACTCATTCACTTTGCCTGCCTTTCTGGAATAGAAAGCTGTATCTATTTATTTGTTTGAGTTTTTATGTATACGTCTGTAGAGGATTTTTTTGCCACTCAGTCATTCCCAAACTGTCTATTACATTTAGAAGAACACCAAGTCTCATGTAAGACCATTTCCATCTGTATATAACACCAAAATGCTACAAGAGTTCATATGCCATAATATCAGAGGTGTAAAGAGTACCTGAAAACCATACTTGAGTGAAAGTACAGAAACCTTACTGTAAAAATGACTTCATTACAAGTTACAAGTCACCCATTCCAATAAGACTTGAATAAAAGTCTTAAAGTATCCGAGAAATGTGAATGGGATTTTATTTCCTAATATAGAAATGAAATTGAACACCTCAATATTTCAAAATAGCACATATAAGTAAATAGCATCCAGTACCTTCAGCACCCTGCAGGTGGCGATATCGCATCTTCGCGCACAATCAGGATGTAACGAGTAACGGTGGGTGTCCGTTCAGGTGTAGTGGAGTAAAGAGTACATATATTCAATCAGAAATGGAGTTGAGTAGAGAGTAAAAGCTTATATTTTTGATACTCAGTACAAGTACAAAGAAGCCAAAAAATACTTAAGTACAGTAACAAAGTCCATTTACTCAAATACTTTACACCACTGACCTTCATATCCTCCACGCTACAATGGTGTAACGGTTGTCCATTCTTCGTGATTTTCAAATGGACAAAAGCTGAAAAGGGATGAAACTATAAAGCATTAACTTGGCCGGTGTCACAAATCTGCTTAAATTTATACATAGACTTAAAATGATGCAGAATAGTAAACATTTCTGTTGTTTCTTTCCAGATATAAATGAAAGAAATCCTAGATTTCAGTGTGAGACCTTTCATCACTGTACATTCGTTCCTGTTGACACGCCAGCATCCTCATGAAGGAGGATTTGGAGTTTAGTTTAGCCAGCTTAGGTTAGTCTAAGCCTGGATTTTCTGTTGCAACACTGGGTCACTTGAAATTAGACAACAGCAACAACTTCTGCTGGATGTCTAAACTGTTCCAGGACAGGTTAAGCTCAGGATTTCAGATCATAGACATTCCTTCGAACAATCAGGTCTCTCCCAGCGGTGGGTCCTGTCTCTATGTGTCAGTATCAGAAACATAACACAAACAACAGAGTCCATGCAGATATTGAGAGACAGATGATACTATAAATGCTTTACTTTTGAAGTGTTATTGTTACCTTTTTTCTCTTTTGACTCCTCCCTTTCTTCACAGTTATCTCATGTGTGTGAAAACCAGACCTTGTTTGAGTATCTAAACCTGGGGTAGAGCTTTAAGGGAGTCTGAAACACAGCTGAGGATAACCCAGACCTGCAGAAAAGTGTTTTTCCTCCAAACCATCATTCTTTCTGTTGGGTTTTTGTCTGGATTTTGACTCAGCCTTTCCTAAAAGCAAACTTTTCTTCCTTTAGTAGACTGACTGGTGAGTCTGGCTTGTTGTCCAGCTCCTGTTAGACATCAGCTCATGGATAAATGCCCTGACATTCTCCTGTAGAAGCTTCTGATACAGACCAGAACTATTAGTCCCAACAAATGATGGCAGTCCGTTCCGGTCCAATGAAAGTAAAACAGCCCGAATCTTGATACTGCCATCACCTTATTTCACAGTTGAGCTAGGGTTCCTATGCTGGACTGTAGTGTTTGGTTTTAATTAGGTGCAGTTCTGTTTTGTTCTTATCAGTCCTTTTAACATTCCTCCACAAGTCCTCTGGATCATCCATGTGATTTTTACGAGGCTTTAACATGCAGGAATAATCTTCCCGTAGAGTCTTGACTTTCTCCCTGTTATCATTCCATGCAATATGCTTGTTTAGTGACAGTGGATTCGTTAATACAGATACACCAAATAGGCAAGAGTATTGGGACTCCTGATCATTCACCAACAGGGACTTTAATATGGAGTCGGTCCCCCGTTGTAGCTCTAACAGCTTCCACTCTTCTTGGAAGACGTTTCACAAGATTTTAGAGTTTCTGTGGGAATCTGTCTCCATTCATTCTGTAGAGCATATATGAGGTCAGACACTGATGTTGGGTGAGAAGGTCTGGATCACACTCACAATTCAATTCATCCCAAAGGTGCTGGATGGTGTTGAGGTCAGGACTCTGTGTGGCCAGTCAAGTTCTTCCACACTGAACTCCTCCAGCATGTCTTTATGGAGCTCACTTTGTGCACAGGGACACAGTCATGCTGGAATAGAAAAGGTTCTTCCCCAAACTGGGTCCACAGAGTTGGAAGCATGTGTTGTCCAGAGTGTCTTGGTCTGCTGAAGCTTTAAGATTATCCTTCACTGGAAGTAAGGGGCCTAAACTCTGAAAAACAGGACTGTCCCAATACCTTTCTTCATATATTGTGTTAGCTAGTCCAGGAAAGGACTGCTGGTCCTCAGATGTTCCTCTAGGGTTCTTCGCCATTACTGCGAATGGTCATTATGTTATTGAATTTTCTCAATTTGTTCACGGTCTGCTTGGCAGTGGACTGATGAAATCCAAGCTTTTTTAAAACTGTTTTGTAACCCCAGCTAGTTTGAGGAGCATCATTACAATCATCAGCACGGATGAAATCAGAGGGATTTAATTTCTTATCATTAGTTTGTGGCTGTTTGCCACAAAACAGAGACAATTGGCGCCAGACAAGGCTTAAAGAAGCAACATTAGCGTTAGCTAACGCTAGTGCTAACGTTTAGTCAACAACACTGACGACCACCAATTAGTAATCTCCAATATGTACACGTCATCTTTTAATATCAGTTCAGCACACTTGGAACCTCTGCCTGATACCAGGTACCAGATTTTTGTAATTGAAAAGTAAAAAAAAAAATATAGAGTTGACCCGAACCGAGGCAGTACCAGTCAGTGGAAATCCCCCAGAAGAGAATAAGGGAAGGAAGTGATAGAGCATCTGAGATTTGTATGGGACACCTGACTAATGTCTTAGGCCGGAGATGAACAGGAATATTTCTTTTCTGACAAGACAAAATCAGTTTTAGAGAATTTCTCAGGAAATTTGGCTTTAAACACTAAGCAGGACCAATTTGTTTAGTTTTGTCAAGAAGATAAAAAGGATTTTTAAAAAATGATCTCATCATGGATTGAACAGAATGGCCAGTGCTTCTGAGTCACTGAGTCGAGAGCATTCCAGGTGGAGGGCCGTGAGCTGGCAGGCTCGGGGCGGCCGGCCCAAACGCAAGATACCAGGCCTAGAATCCCTTATTTGTTCATGTTTATGTCCATAGTGACAGGGCAGATCTGTTCTGTGTCTAGAGAATAAAGCTCTGGAGAACATGAGTGCAGTTACATAATAATAATTATTATTATACACACTGAAGATGCTAAGACTATTGTTAATCCACTGTTCTTTTTTTCTTCGTCTTCTTCTTTTCACTGCTTTTTCTTCTTCTTATTTGCTTATTTGCTGATCTTTTCTCCTCATGTTTTTTTCTCTTCTTTCTATTCATTTTTCTCTTTATTTTCTTCTTCTGCTTTTTCTTAATTTCTGTCCTTTTTCTTCTTATAATGATTATCAATGTTATAATTTTATCAGTGTTATTATCATCTTCTTCTTATCTTCTTCTTTTTCTGCATTTTCGTCCTTATTTATATATATGTTCTTCTTCTTCTTCTTCTTCTTCTTCTTCTTCTTCTTCCTCTTCTTCTTCTTCTTCTTCCTCTTCCTCTTCTTCTTCTTCTTCTTCATCTTCCTCTTCTTCTTCTTCATCTTCCTCTTCTTCTTCTTCTTCTTCTTCTTCTTCTTCTTACTTGTTTTTCTTTGCTAAAGACTTCTTCTTTCATATCTTCTTCTTTTTCTGCATTTTCATCCTTATTTATATATATTTTCTTCTTCTTCTTCTTCTTCTTCTTCTTCATTGTTGTCTCCTTTCCCTTCTTTTTCTTCTTATAATGATTATTATTGTTATTATTTTTAGTTTTTTCTCCTCCTTCTTCTTCATTTCTTTGCCAAAGACTTTGAAGACCAAAAGTCTTAGAAAAATGATTAGTGTTCACTGATTAAAATGCATTTTATGTTTTAGCCCAAGCATAAGACTCGCAATCAAAGTCCCTCCTGGAGTTCCTGCCCCCAGGAGTGCTGCTCATGATTTCAAAGCCTAAAACACGTCATTTATTACTATTTTTAATCTTATGAACAACAAATCATACAATGCATGCCTCTGAGAACAACTTTTTTTTTTGACTGCTTTTCTAAGGTTGTCAAGAATTTCTACTTTTTAACAATCTCTTCTCAGATCTTGAGTCGATAGTTAGGCTTTGAGATGAAGTATGGCTTCAACATATCAACGTCTAGGCGTCTAATATATGCTTTGATTTCAACTCACTGGGCTGAGAAGCTGTTATAGAGCAGTCAGTGTATCTTGATGCATCTCGGTTTGTATTTCTGTTGCTTACATTTTGATTTTGCCCTTCTTTGTAAATGTGTTTTCATCTATCAGGTAAACCACATGTATTTCCATTGCAATAATATACTTAAATGTAACAATTTCAATGTATAGAAAAATACCCTGATTTGAACAAATGGTGCAAACCGATTTATTTGCACCGATTTATTTGATGATATAATGCACTATTATTGTTCATGTGCTGAATTTAACAGAAGTAAAAGAGGAAAAGTAAAAGCAAGTTAAAAAAAAAAAAAAGAATTAGAATCTGAGGTAAACATCAGGGGTGAAGGGAGCTATAGAACCTGCTGACAATGTTTCTCCTCATTTCCACATAAAAATATTGTTCTCGAAAGCATCATTTTAAAGGAAACGACAAAACATAGAAATAAGAGAAATGATGCAGGTCTCAGTGTGAGAGGAGAGAGTTGATTACAGCAGTGTTTTATACTTTTCCTCATTAAATAAGATGTGATTCAGCTGATCAGTAATCAGTCCCTCATAAGGCAGAATGAGGTGTTTGTGTAGGAATTTAACAGACACTGGACTGGAATGGCTGTCACTCATAGAGACGCTGATTTAAGAATAAACTGCAGTGGTCTCTTATTTTTTAGCGGAGCTGTAATCATTTCTGCTAAAGTGTTGAATCTAGCTGTGAGGACTTTAGTGTGAAATGCTTCAAGAGCTACAGTCTGGATGAACACAGTATTTTGACAGATACTGTATTCTAGCAGTAGAGTTGTGTCTAATAAAACTCAGCTGGTTGGATGCACGTTAGTGAAGGTTTGTGTGGAGTCAAGAGAAAAACACAGATATGCACTGAAGTATTGAACCCAGAGTGGTCGGTGCTACCTAGCACACCGCCATCCTGCGATCTTTAGATGTATTTAGAGCCTACATACCATCCACTGAACTCGAGACATCTATAGACGTCAGGCACTCTTCTTATCCCCTCGGGAGGGAAGAAGGTGGCACAGATATGTGGGCTGTTACTTCAGAAAGCTTTTTGTTTGTTGCACAGAAGATTGTGCCTGTTTTCAATTAGTGGAGTGGCGGATTAAGAGGATTCTGCCTCTGCTTTGTATCATAGGGCTCCAGTGAAAATAAAAGGTACTGTGGAAAAAAAGAACTACATTTAAAAAACAAGTCGTTTGCGCAGTGTAAACTCATTTGCTCAGGCATTATAATTACAATTTAAGTACAAATAAGTACGAATAACACCGGGTAACAATTTTTTATGAAAGGTCTGTTCAACAAATTTTTGATGTTTCTTAGTAAAGTTTTGCTGATTCAGAAAATCATATCAGTTTTTTTAGGGACGCACCGATACCACTTTTTTACAAAGTGAGTACAAGTATTTTTATTTGTGTACTTAGCGATACCGAGTACTGATACTGAGTACCATCACCTTGGACAAAAGTAATGGGACACCCAGGCAATGTGAACGTTTTTCGTCTAATAACTCTGGGACTTTTATGGCAAACGAGCAGCCTTTGGAAAAGGTGAGCAGGACCTAACTTTTGTTAAGCTGTTATATTTGTTGCTCACTGACTATCTCTCGCAGTGTGTCTGAAATTGTGCACTTGCACACTTTTAGTGCACGATTTTAATGCGCACTGAAAACAAAGCTAAAATTCAGTGCACTGGAAGTACCTGGATGGTGCACTGAAAACAGGCAGAAGACGCAGTGCAGAACGATGGACACTACTCGCACTAAACACCATTTTGACCACGTAACAGAGGGGGCGGGACTTTCATCAAGTTTTCGATTTCAAAAATGCAGCCAACAGTGAAATGCAAGCCTAATCGGAGGCAACTGGTTCGTATAAATGTAAGTAAATAGTAAAAGTTAATAAAGTTATTTTACTGATGTACATTGCCGTGGGGTGGCGGTAGCTCAGTGGGTAGGATACTTGCCTCCGGACCATGAGGTCATGGGTTCGAATCCTACCTTCAGCATATCACCACTGGGTCCCTGAGCAAGACCCTTAATCCCAAGTTGCTCCAGGGAGACTGTCCCCTGTAGTTAGGGAATGAAAGTCGCTTTGGATAAACGCGTCTGATAAATGCAGTAAATATACTCATATTTTGAGGGATATTAATTTGCCAAAAAGAGACAAAACACACAATAATTTCAAGATGACTGATAATCAGAGATTTTCAATAAATATCCTCATAGTGGCCATGATAAAAATGTGCAATAGTGACGGTCGTTAACTCCTACGTATGAACATTTCTGCATCTGCATTATGGGCACTGGTAAAACCAGCCAAAGAGAATGATGTCAGAGAAGTGTGCACGCTGAAAAAAAACCCCTCATAATTGGAGGCACGAGCTCTATTGTTATCAATGCTATAGTCATATAGTAATTGACAGCCAGTGATTACTGCACGCCTGCAACCATTCATACTGTTTTCCTCTGTATGGACACATCTGCATGATGGTGAAAAGTACACAGCAACAGAGGCGGAAGCCAACAACACTAGCCTTCACATTCATAATGAGCTCAAGCTGTGGCTCCTTGATTACATCCCTCCATGCTGCATGAACTGGATAATCTCTTTGTGCTAGCATTAGAAAGGTGCAACGGTTTTAAAAAGTGCACTCTGCTTGATACCACATCACGATTACAATTTTCAATAAAACGCAATTACATGCAATTACAATTAAATGCAAATCCAATTACATCTTTTTAAAGGTAGATATACCAATCTGCACCTTTGTGATGAAACAAAATGGGAATAAGAGAAAGAGAAAGAGAAGTTGGCAGCTTCTGGGTTAAATATAGCTGCATTTGTAATGAAGCAGAAGCATAGGTTAATAATTGAGAACTTAAGGCAGAGAACATGATGAGAAATTCACTAAAAAGCAGACTAAAAAAATACAACAAATAGTTCTACCAGCTTGCCCAGCAAAACTCACAGGATGAAACAATGAAAGGATAAAGGAAAGTAAGGGCTAAATCCATGGCATTGTTTCCCTCCCAAGCACCAAAAAGGCCCACAGGGCAGCCCTGAAGAACAGGCTTGGCAGGAGCGTTTATATCAGTGTGATTTATTCAGCACCAGAAACAAGTCGACCAGGTGTTCTCAAAAGGGCGGCAATATCAAACAAGGAAATGCGCATTAAAATTTGCTTGCTCCCTCTCAGAATAATGTGTTGCTCTCAAGCGAATGGATACAGGCTCCCTTCCCCTGATAGCATATTAAATAATGCAGAGACTGACATGTAGCAGACATGATGCTGACAAGGTTCCAAAGTCAATTTACTGAAGGACAACAAACATACTGCAATGTGACAGCTTCTCTTGCCTCAAGAAACTGTTTCGTGACATGTGATATTGCAACAGCCAAGGACACTGCAAACCCTAACAAACACAAGCATGACCCTTTATCACATTGCCAGGATGCCCAGTTTTATTGAAAAATGTCCATACTTTGAAGGCAGTATGAGAGACATCTAACCAGTATCTTGTAATCCATTTAGTGCGTTATCCATAACTCACTACTCTCACAGACAAAAAATACTGTAAAACCATTTTCCATTTTTAAAAACCATTTAAAAACATCACTTTACTCTTTGCTGTGTAAACATTTTGTTATAAATTGATTGCAGAGCAGATATTAACTCTTTAACACCATCCTGGTCCTAATTTGGTTAGCAATTTTAAAATGAATATAATGCAAAATAAGAAAAGAAGTTTAAATTAAGTTGTTGGCCTGACAAATGGGATGCCATGTATGTTTAAGGATTAAGAGGACTTTCTCCTTATGTGAAGTTACTGTTACCAAGAAAAAAGAGGTTTCTTATGACAGCGCCAATATGCAAATCTGTGTGCAGGCTCTCTAGCTCCTACCATGTGTGTGCCACAGTGAAGCGCCTCTGCTTGTGGATGTTGTTGTTGAGCAGCATGCGGCGGAGCAGGCGGGGCGAGTTGCGGGGTGACAGGCGGGGTGAGATGGAGGCGGGTGAGCGCCGGTGCCCGCGGGGCCGCTCCTGCTGCAGCAGGTTTTCCCGCAGGATCTTCACCAGGTCCTCATTGAGCCCCACATGCTTGGGCATGGGTGGCACAGCCAGTGTGTCCTGGTGGCCCACGGTTGCTTGCTGGGCCATCCTTGCCCTTCTCCAGCTCCCTTGCTGCAGCTGGTGAAATCCGCTCCGGCCCCCAGCAGCCCGGGCCGATGGGGGGAGCACAGGGCGACTCGACTCTCTCCTAAGCCACCTCAGCTAAGCCACTTTATTGTGGGAAAAAAAGAGTGCTGAATGGAGGAGAGAAAGAGCCAGAGTGCAGAGAGAGCCAGCAGCTGAATTAGTACGCTCCTGTCAGGACGGCTGCAGAGCAGTGTGGAGCGCTGCTAAGAGAGCAGGGAGAGCGAGACGTGGAGGGAGGGTGCGAGGGAGGTAGAGTGAGACAGAGAGAGAGAGAGGGGAGAGACAGAGAAAGTAAGAGCGAGAGAGGAGAGCGAGAGAGTGAAGCAGAAAGCGAGGTATTGAGAGAGATACCGAGAGAGGGAGGGAGGGAAGGAGGGAGGGAGGAAGAGAGAGAGAGAGACAGGGAGGAGAGAGAGAGCTGTCTGCAGCTTCATGCTGTGAACTGACTGCAAGCTGACGCTTTGATAAAGACTCGTGAGGAACTGTTGTGTCTGGCTGTGTGTGCATGCGTGTATGCCCATCCGTGTATGTGTGTTTCTCTAATAGGAGATAAGGTGACTCGTTCCTTGACAGCTGTTCTAACTAATGAAATGATTTATTTAATAACCCTTGACAAATCTGTGACCAAGACTTTACTGAAAGTAAAACAGCGCCCACGTCTGTCAACAGAGCATTTAGGGGAACAACAGATTGGGCAGGGATGTCCAATCTTAGAAACAAAGCATCTGTGTGGCTGCAGGTTTTCCCAAAAGGCAAGACTTCCCATGATTCCACTTGTATAATCAACTGCTATGCTGGACAGAAAAGCTGCAGCTTCCTTAGCATATAAGACTGGACACCCCTGATTTAGGGACTAGAAGGCAAACATGACCTCAGGCAACTAGCAGAATATTAATATTAATCATATAAGAGAAAGCTCTGTAGGCTCATTTTAACTCATATTAAAAGACCTCCTTAATCAGATTTTACTTGCCAGTGTAATTACTCAAAAGAGACATGACTGGGATTAGATATATCCTCAACCCAGCCGCTGGTCCAATGCAACAGAAGCAGAAGAAGATAACTATAAATGCCACTCCATCCTAACTGATTTCTAAATTGCTGAAATGAAATTACTTGTAATTACTGTGCTTCACCAACACTGCAATACTGATATCTTTTTGACATGTAATCTGGAAGTCAAAGCAAAGATCTGCTTTACAGAGTATGCATGTGTAATCACTGTTAATTATTGTAATTCTGGCTGAAGTACATTAGAGATACTACTTCATCATGATTGGAGGAATTTTCAAAGGCACAATGGTAGCAGCATATAATATACCACCACCGTCCTGGGCTGTTGAGCTGGCTTTTGATCACTTACAGGGAAAGTCATAGGAAAAACGCAAGTCATACTGCAGAGCACAGTAAAACGTACACATACAATGATATGTATTTCATACAACTATATCTTATGCTTGACTGGTATAAAATCCTAAAATTGCCAACTAAGTTGAATTAAATTGTCATTATTCATTGGATGAGCTCCCCAGTTTAATTAGGCTAAACAACTGAACAAATTAGTAATCATGTATGCAGCCACTTATTAAAGGTTGCACTAAATGTGATGATGTATCTACTGCTTTTCTTATATTGACCACTCTACCCATCAAATCCATACACCCACAGATTAGCATTTGTTGTAAGTGCTATTGAGGCAGCAATCAAACATGTTCCTGTTCAAGAGTTGTTCAAAACTGCACTCCTGGTAACCCAGCATTCAGGATAGTCTAACACACCTAATTCAACTTACCAGCTAATTACCAAGGCCAACAGAACTCCATGAGTGTTACGGAAAAATGCAGGTGCAATAGTCTGACAAATCACAGGCAATTCTGCAATGTTAGCAACCATTAATACAGACTAATGACTCTGAATCACAATTAATAAGGCATGTAATGATCCACTCAGGGCACAAAACCGTCTACTTCCTCAGCGAGTGCCTTCACGACATTTCCATTATGTAATACTTTTGTGAAGTAAAGCATCATGAATGAAGGGGATGAAACACTGTAGTGACATTAGTGTATCATCTTTGGAAAAAATCTCCAAAACAGTAAATTTACAGAATGAAAAAACAATCCTGAGACTAAAATGGAAGTTAAATTACCCACATCATAAAGAACTTATTTTTTTCTTGCTGAGGTTCACTTAAAACATTTGTGTGGGTTAATGTCCCACAAAATCATAATTAAGATGTGTATGACCATTTCCATTCTCCCCTTTGAATTAAACAGATTGTTTTAGTTACTGCGCCTTTAAGACTGATTAACTCTATTCTGATTGACAGCCGTTAAGGGTAACTCATTCATAAAGCAGTCCTAGCTGAAACATTTCTTATCATTTAAGTGTAAAAGGACGGGGCTAAAATTTAGTGTCAATAGGTGGACATACTGTATATAAGGATGTTTGTAATATATTATCAGTGCATATTAATGTTTTTATTGTTCTATCACAAAAACAGGAGGTGTTTTTGCAGTTAAGCTTTCGGATGGACTGTGGAGTAAAAGGTATGCTTTGAAACTTTTACTATCTTTACGCTCGCTTGAAATACACTCATGAAGCTCATAACATCTTTTTTTACAATCTTTTTCCATTCGTAACTTTTATGAAACATCCATAAAATGATAGCTTGGCCTTGAAAGGAAAAAAGTCAAATGCTACAATACTTTTTGTGAAAATGATTTTGCGCTTTTGTGCTATTGTCCACACATTTGCTCTCTACATCTTCCTCCACCTCCTGTTGCTTTTTCAAGCATGGAGACCTTTTCTCAAAAAGTGCACATAACAAAAATAATTGGGCCTCAAAAGCAACATTGCTTTTAGTCAATAATGGGGTCAGCAGGAGTGCTCAGTCCCTGTGTTCTGCTGTGTGGGTTGTGTTCGTTATCTGAGCTTTTACCGTGAGAAAAAGGCCCATTAAACTCAAGGAGTCTGTATCATGAAGGTTTGCTGAACCCTCACCTCACCTCCATCGATTACTTTAGCCCTTGTGTAGCATCGTACATAAAGACCAAACAACATAAACGTAATACATCATTGCAAATAGCACAATGGAGTCCTTTCCAAAGGAGCTCAAAGTTATCTTAGCTGGAGCAAGTACAGCTTATGCAAGATACTTAGATAGTATCAAAGACAGTGTGACCATTTGTCCATTGATGCTTTGTCAGACTGCCAGACATTATTAGGCTGTTTTTTCTTCGCATGTAATAAAGGGTCTTTTGTTAGAAAAAGACTTTGAAGAATGTGTATAAAAAGACAAGGCGTATAATTAGTTTCTCAGACAAATAATTACATAATCAATAGAAAATTACTTATACAAGCATAACTCCTGTTCAAGCCGCCTTTAAAAACAGAATTCTAGGATGCATGACTGGAATATACCAAGACCTTTGCTCCAAACATGCAATTCACTTTTTTTTATATATATATAGGTATTGTTTGACAGGTGTTGTTTGGGTGTACCAAGCATGCAGTAACTTGGTTGGATAGCGGATGTTGATTTAAGTTTAGCTTTACAGGTTTAAGAAACAGATGTGGACTACTTGAGCACTGATGTACGTTGATCTGGATAAGAGCAGTAGCTAAATGTAAATCAGAATTTGAGCAGCTTTTAAAAAAATCATCAGCGGTGGGCAATACAAGCCAATAATCGCTTAATAAATTATTCACAGTAAATATGTCATATAAAATACATTCATAACGTTTCATAATAACAATGGAATTATGAGGTGTATGAAGCTCGAACAAACAAAAAGAGCAAGCACTGTCAAATTTTAAATATCCTTTCTAAACCTAGGAGGACAAATGCTTTTGAATAATTTCACACACTGAGGTGTATTAAATCTAGTTAAACAGCACTAATCATGCTCTCTTTGTAATGAAACAAAGTTGGCATGCAGTTGGTAGGTGTTCTTTACGTATCGACAATATCCATGACAATATCAGAAACGTATTGTGATGTAATTTAACATGGTAACAATAAATATTATTTCACATGCAGATTTTGTGCCAAAACATGCATCTCAGGAGTTGTGTAGAGCTTCTATATGCAGTTCATCATATAAATATTTTCTAGGTAAAGACAGAAGAAAGGGAAAAATTGAGAATAATTTTCATCAAACTGATAGTTTTTGGAGCTAACTTAAGACTCCACTGCGATCTCTTTCCCTTCTGCTCAGTGAAGGGGATAAGCCTCTCTGTATCTTTGCCTTAAAAAAGCTCTTTGCCTCAGGTCAATATCTTCGGAAGAGAAAGTGGCTCTGAAGTGGCTCGACCACAGTATGTGGGCAATTCTTCACTCAGTTCAATTTAACCCCTTAACCTGCAGGCGTATTAAAGGCTTATTATCCAACTACTATCAATTACCCAGTAATCCTTAGGAAACTAATACACTTGGTAGATATGACGTGCCCTTAGAGTCTGAGGGGTTACAATTTCTATAAAATCACTGGTATTTGCAGTGGTGTTATGCTATTCTATAACAATCATTGTTACTGCCTTTTGGGAAACCTAGGTTATGAGTGTGTGTGTGTGTGTGTGTGTGTGTGTGTGTGTGTGTGTGTGTGTGTGTGTGTGTGGCCTCACTGTGCCCTGTCTGGAGGCTGCCTCTGCATCTCTGGTTCATTAGTTGAAGGACACAGGGCGCAGTGCCCCACTGTTGCTGGCCCTGAGCTGTCAATCACTCTGTTACTAATGGAATCCTGAAAATGCCTCGGCCTTACACAGCAAAACCGCCCCCGCCACACATCTGCCACCTCTGCTGCTATCTCGCTTGCAGAGATTACCTGAGCCACAAAAGGCCATTTCAATTCATCTGGGGGCAATGTGATTTAGACACCTAAAAACTCTTTAGTGTTTCTAATCTTAACCATTCTAATTTAGGTTCGTTACAGGCCTCTTCTGAAGCGTGGGCAATCTGCTGCATCGAACTGTGATGATGAGAACACCGCATAGTGTGTTCACATCACCCCCCCACACACACACACACCCCTCAGCGACCCCCCACCCATCCTTCTCCCCATGTGATGTCTCCCTGTGTTTCAGTCCTGTTACCCTTGGCAACATGGATAGGGAGAGACAAGTGTGTGTATGTGTGTGTGGCAAAAACTGACGCTGAGCTGCAAAAGCTCCAAAGGAATGAAAAGACACAAATCTGCAGGATGCAGTCCTCAGCCTGGCACTGCTTATGCTCGCACGCAGACACCGACACGCACACATACCCACACACACGCAGTGAACACGCATGCACAGAACACAGAACCAGATGGAATAGGCAAACACACCACTGCACAGCGCTCAGGCAGGTTGGCCGCTTGGCACGTTTGGCTGGAGTTTTACGCTGTATGACTAACTGCCTTCCAGCTGATCATGGAGAGCTCTGTACACTCTGGTGCCAGCACAGTTGCTCTGAGTCATAGCTGGGAAGCTTCACCCAACACACCGCCAAAGAAAAATAACCAAATAACCAACATGCTGCCAGGCTAAGAACAATAGGCATCAACTGCCAATACGCCAAAGAAAGATGAGAAAAGACATATACAACAAAAGCACAAATACAGTCATTCTGCGACACTGCTAACCGTATTCAAATGTTAAAATGCATTTACGTACACACTGATCTGAAGGTGGCAAGCCAATAGTTCCCGTTTTGATTACTATAACTGGTTTTAATTGCCCATTTAATAAATAAACAAAAATCCACAAAAAGATTCCTGGTTTTACAGTCTATATTCAAATATGGTTTAAACAAACAGCCCAAAAATAATTGCTTAAAAACAAGAAGAAATTTGAGATACTACAGAGAACTAGCTATGGAAATACTCTTCTATATTGTCATACTCTGGTCTTTGAGATTCTGCAGTGTGCATCATTATGCACCACAGCAGCATGTGGAATCTCTCTATGGTCACTACAAAAAAGAAAAGCAACTTAAACGCAACTGGTTTTGTGTTTTATAAGAGAGAAGATAAGACAACCTTTATTAAAAATGCACTTTGCACACAGTAAGATTACATTTCCAGTGCATGTCAATATAAAGCATGTCCTGTATGTTTAAAATGGCCTATAAATCCTTTTTGGGGGGCTTTTAAAACTAAAAAGACAAAAGAATGTAAATATAACAGTGACCACATACTGGCTGGGACACATACAAAAGATCAAGTACAGTGGCTGCTGTTCTGACCTGAACAAATACAATGGCGCCCTCTTGAGGGGCTCTGAGGATCTCTGAGAAAGAAAACTGTTTAGGAAAAACAAGCAGTGGAGGAGTGCCCTCTCATGGATTCTCAGATGTAAAACAGGATAATACAAACAAAACTGGCTCAATCTGAGCTCTAGTGTATAAACTGCACTTCTTTTATGTTTTATGCTAATTATAATACAAATAATAACATGTATAATAAAGACTTATTGGGAACAACAGAATGCAACCTCAAAGACTCAAAACTTTCTGCAGTGAATCACACTGTTGTGGCTTACCAGTGTCAACAACTCACACCATTAAAATGCATGAGATTTACTGGAATTTTCCAACAAGTATCTAGTGGCTGGTTGTGAGGGTCAGGGAATTGGTGGTAATATGACAATATTCATAAATATTGTGATAAATTCACAATATGCCACAGTATGCTTTTCTGAGTATACCATGGATTTCTTAAGTAACTGAGAAACACTGATTAATTGCCTGCATCTTTAAGTAAAGAGCATCATAAGTCATGTTTAAATTGATTTAGTTCAGTGCAGTGTGTCAAATGTTAAATTAAATTACTTATTTTTGTATTTTGTTTTACTGTACATTCCCACTTATCAGACATCCATATTTTCTCCTACCTTAATTTTAATATAAACTAATAACACTGTGTGCAATCGGCAGGTTGGCTCTGAGCTGGTGAGGAGCTCGGAGGCACCTGGTGATTGCACACAGGTGTTCCATATTAGAGTGCTATGGGCTGAGAGCTCAGGCAGGAGCAGTGCAAATGCCTGAGTCTCCTCAGCTGGATTAATTAGGAGCAGTGTGTGTGGGGGTGCACTGTGATTGGAGAGTGGATAAAGCCCGTCGATCCACAATCACAGTGCTTGGTCACCGGAAAGCAAGGTCAGGCATACACAGGCATACTATAACAGACGTTCTATGTCAGGCATACGAGGTCAGGCATACAATACCTTGGTGTGTCTTCAGGTAGAAGCTGGAGGGAAGTGCCTCTTGTGGGTAACGGTAGCAAGTTAGTAGAGTCAGCAGACTCCCAACCGTCTCACCCTGGGTTCAGGTGAATATTGCTGGAGGTCAGGTGCTAAGGAAGGGATTGTGTGTGTGTTTGGGAGTCTCTTCCTGTCTAGGAGCAGCCACGAGGAGTGGGAGCAGTTGGCCATACGGCTACTGACTGAGAGAGGCGACTGTCCATGACCGAGTGGAGGACAAGTGGCGGGGTGCAACCAGGGGCTCGAGACCAAGAGTGGAACCTAACAAAGGACAGTGCAAGTCAAGTCGTTATTCAGAGACAAAGGAGAGGTCTCCACCTCGAGAGAGCGGACGAAGGGGTCCCGTACTCTAGTGTTTGGAATTTCAGTGACGGTGTTTTCAGTTTGGACTTTGAATGACTGTTTGTTAATAAACTCTCTCTGGAACTCCCATGTGTGCAGCTGCGTCCTTCTCCCAGTCTGATGACATGACAGACACCAGTGATACCAGTTAGACAAAGGCACCTGAGGTCTGAGGTATTTGAGGTGGCAATTGGTGGGAGTGGCTTCTGCTCTCCCTGATTTGTTAAGAAGGCCTACGGTTTGCATCTCTGAAGAAGGACTCCTGTCTCAGCAAACTACTTTCGGCAAAGTATCCTCTCCTTCCTTCCTTTTTACTCTAAACTCTGTAATAATGTG
>JBBPDB010000017.1:13212942-13234978 GCA_037974465.1 Brachypetersius altus | reverse complement strand
ACACGTGGCACGGGGAGAACAGAACACATGACACAAGGACAGAACATCACAATAAAAGACCCAAAAAACCCAGACCATGAACAGAATAAAAACAGAAAAGCAGCGGCATCTAACGGCCGCTGACCGAGCCATGACAGTAAGAAAACTTACAAATTCAGCAGGAAATCAAATAATTATTTCCCCCTCTGTACAAATATTGGGAGCTAGGAGTCATAGCAGTTATTTGCACTTTTCTGCACATACTTGCTAAAATCTTACCTCATAAGTCATATAGAGAGAAAGAGACACGACGCTGAAGTTGTAGACTACAAGGACCCCCTTCAGATCAAATGGCTTCCGGTTTTCCATGAGCTTGGGCCCAAGCGATGTCACAAAGTAGATATAAGAGGCGATTATAATGGTCTGAGGCATCAGAGAGGACATGAGCAGCCAGTCTTGTGTCCTGGGGTCTGAAGCACAGCAGTGCCATTAGATCTCACTGTAATACCATTAGGCACTCATATTGCTAATATTGGTAGAGAGTATACTAAACACTAAGAAATGGCCCTTGCCTCAAGACAGAATTATGAATCATGAAAAAATGGTTGGTGTCCAAAGTTTGATATACATTCACAATGTAAGTTTATGTATATTATTAGCATTAGCATCTCTAAATCACCACACACTTGCCTGTAATCATTTGGATTTATTAAGCAATCTCAAACAGACTTGCTTATGTGGTTCTGGTCCAATTTAATATATCACTATCTAGGAAAATGGACAAAGCACACTGCATAAGTGACATTACTTGTGTAAATAACCAGCATGACAGTCATATTCCCCCAATCACTGTCCCATAGATTTGTATTAAACCACACAATTGTGCTCATAAGTTTACATACCCTGGCAGAATTCATGATTTCTTAGCCATTTTTTTTTAGAGAATATGAACAATAACACAAAAACTTTTCTTTCACTCATGGTTAGTGGTTGGCTTAAGTCATTTATTGTCAAACAACTGATTACTCTTTTTAAATCACAAACACAGCACAAACTACCCAAATGACCCTGATCAAGTGTTTACCTATCCTGGTGATTTGGCCTGATAACATGCACACATCTTGACACAAATGGGTTTGAATGGCTATTAAAGATCTTCACATGTGATCTGTTTGCTTGCAATTAGTGGGCGTGTATAAAAGGTCAATGAGTTTCTAGTCTCCTGACAAACCCTTGCATCTTTCTTCCAGTGCTGCACTGAGGGTTTTTTTAATTCATGAGGGAAGCAAAAGAATTGTCAAAGGATCTGCGGTAAAAGGCAGTTTAACTCTATAAAACAGGAAAGGGATATAAGAAAATATCAAAGGAATTGAGAAGGCCAATCAGCATTGTTTAAACTCTAATTAAGAAGTAGAAAATTAGGGGTTCTGTTAAAACCAAACCATTTCAGCCACAACTGTCTAGAAAATTGTTCAGGATGCAAAGAAAAACCCACAAATAACGTCAGGTGAAATACAGGACTCTCTGAAAAAATGTGGTGAGGCGGTTTCAAGATGCACAATAAGGAGGTGCTTTGAGAAAGAGGGGCTGCATGGTCAGGTTGCCAGAAAAAAAGCCATTACTACACAAATGCCACAAAGTATCCTGCTTATAATATGCCAAACAGCCCAGAGACAAGCCTTCTGGCACAGAAGGAGTGATGAGACTAAAACTGAACGCTACATTTGGAGAGAAGTCAACAAGGTCTATGATGAAAGGTACACCATTTCTACTGTGAAACACGGTGGTGGATCGCTGATGTTTAGGGGATGTGTGAGCTACAAAGGCACAGGAAATTTGGTCAGCATTGATGGCAAGATGAATACAGCAAGTTATCAAAAAATACTGGAGGAAACTTTGCACTCATCAGCCCGGAAGCTGACAACATGACAATAATCCAAAACACAAGGCCAAGTCGACCTGTCATTGGCTACAGCAAACTAAATTGAAGGTTCTGGAGTGGCCATCTCAGTCTCCTGACCTCAATATCACTGAGCCACTCTGGGGAGACCTCAAGCATGCAGTTCATGCAAGACAGCCCAAGAATTTACAGGATCTGGAGGCTTTTTGTCAGGAAGAATGGGCAGCTTTACCGTCTGAGAAGATAAAGAGCCTCATCCACTACCACAAAAAAACTTCAAGCTGTCATTGTTAAAGGAGGCGATATATGGTACTAAGAACAGGGGTATGTAAAGTTTTGATGAGGGTCATTTTGTGTTGTGATTATGATTTAAAAAGAGTAAATCATAGCTTGCTGTTTGACAATAAATGGCTTCAGTCAACCACTAACCACGAGTGAAAGAAAAGTTTTTGCATTATTATTCATATTCTCCGTAAAATGGCTAAGAAATCATAAATTCTGGCAGGGTATGTAAACTCATGAGCACAACTGTATTTACTACATTTATATAAAGTAGCAGTTTGATAATATTCATTATCCAGAATATTTGACAGCTTGGACAATTCTACTTAATGAAACTAAAATTAATTTTACCTGCTTCCTTCATCCATTTGTCATATAGCTGCACAGCAGTGGAAGTTAGTTCATTAAGTGCCATTTCTGCCTGAACTAGAACCTGGAGAACAAGAGAAATTGTTAATAATCTACTAATTATCGACCCACACTTCATCATGTGAAGCTATGAATTTACTTTCAGATGATATGCTGTCAATGATACCTGAAGCTATCTTCAGTTACATTCCTACAAAACTGAATGCATATTTGTAAATAGAAATACCAACTCCCCAATTTCCAAACCAAACTGATGCCAGTGCTAACAACAATATCAGATTCTGGTTCCTTTAAATTACAAACCAAAGGAGGGTGTAGATTAACATAGAAATGAGGTGGAAATGGGTATTTTAGAGACAGTAACAATACCCAGCCCTAGTAAAGACAAACGCAACTTTCACATTCATTTATCTGATCTACTGATCAGCTGTCAATGTGATAAAATTTTCCATCAATGGCTCAATGCAAAAAAATGCCCATGTTCAAGCGATCAGTGGTGATATGGTACAGTGAGGTGAGTGGGAGTGAATGGTTGACTCGATGAAAGGCTGCATTGTCTACAAATAAGCAAAACCCAGCTATCCTACCACTTTCCATTCTTTCCAGCAAGCCCTGAAACGAACAAGGGAATGAGTGTTGGCACACAATGACCAGCAGTCAGTTTATGCTAAGCGTACACCATCCCTGACAGCACTCACAGCATTCACTTTGAACGGCCATAAAAATTGCTGTACAGGAATGTTTATTAATGACAGTACATACAAAAAAAAATCAATCAATGCAAAACAATATAACAAAAGAACCAACGTCTCATGCCTCCTACACAAAGGAACACAACAGCAAATCCCTGGTCAAATGTGCAAAAGTAATACTAATATAACAATAATACTATAACAGTAATACTATAATAACAATCGTTATATGTACTGTGAGATACACAGCACAAAGTGCTTTCCATAAAAATCTGAAAGTAAAGTGATAAGTAAAACAGCCACACTCAGAGATACTGTTAAAAGATAAGTTAAATGAGTCACACCAGATCAAAGAAAAAGTAAAACAGTTCAAATGTGGACCAACTAAAAGAAATGAAAGGAGCATAACTATATCTTAAAATCTAAAGTAAAATATATGTTTTTAAAACCTTTTTGAAACTAGGAATTGACTCTGTTTCTTTGATTGCTGCTGGAACCATCACAGATATTTATCAAGAATAACCTGAGTTAAAAAAGTAATTTAAAGTCTGCACATAAACAGTTACAAATACTTCTACAAGACAAAACACATGAATAAAAATTGACCGACATTAACACACAAGGGATTCTCACATAAGAAACCATTCTTAAAGTGCAGTATATAAGACATTTAAATTACTTCAGCTGCACATAAAAATAAGACGTTCTCACAGTTCTCACCTCATTTACATAAGTAACCATTTTTAAAGTCTACCCTATTATATTTTCTACCCGTTTACAATAAACACTGAACTTCCATCATCACGGCTGTGTATAACCTCTCATCATTTACTGAATGCACAGGAACATCTTAGAATACAAAATAAATTAAATAAATCATTAGAGTACACAAATAAACAAATTAATACAAAAAAGGGCCTCACGTTAACGCAACTTTCCAAATTTACATAAATAATTCTCAAAGTGTATATGGGCACAATATTTTCTCCAAGTGTAACGTCCTTGCCTGGTTATGGCAATAATACTAAACATAACTCCTGTCGATCCAGGCAGGAGGACCTTCATGCAGGTGCACCTGGAGGAGCTACAACGGCTGTAGAAAAGAGGCTGCGTTCCAATAAGTGCACCAGCGGTCTAGCCCGAGCATTTAGCAGACTGGCCGCTCGGAGAAAAGTTAGAGAGACAGTGTGGTTATTGGAACGCGACCAGTCCTTTCCCCCCCCACACACCTCTCAGTGCTTTTTATCATCTAAGTCATTGCAAGTTAAGGAAATATTAGGTAACGAAAGAGCTGGATGGTGAAGAGAAATTGTATTTCAGGTGGAGGAAGGGTCTTCGATCTATGCGTCCGACACCTCGCGGCAATCCTTTCAGAAACTTTATCCACTCTGCACCCTATGGTGCTGTTCCTGCACGACTAACAGAGCAGATGTACTATTTGCAGCCATTTTCATGAACACGGCTTGTCATATTCTTTTTTTCCCACCCACTCAAAAAAGAAAACAACGCTGGAGGTTGGACTTACAGCATCAGCAGCAGGACAAACACGAGTCTCCACTTCAACATATTATGAAGAAATAGCAGAAATCGGTATTTCACAGTTTTAACAGGTTACAGCTGTCTACATAGTTACAGAGAAAGCTAATCGTGTTTCCCTTTCTCATCATGCAAAAGTACCTTTTATCAAGAATGTTTGGTAGCGCCTACCTATTAATCTCTCCTCTGCCTCTCCAGCTTAGAGCGCTCCAGGGTCCCACTATGGCGCCGAGTCGCCTCCCTCTATCAATTAAGCCACAACAGGGCGTGGTCACCAATGGGCGGGGCCTGACAGGAGGTTATGATTGGCCAAGTATAAAGTCAGTACTTCATCAGTGCAGTCCAGGAGGGAGTTCTCAATTAAACGATTTAAGCCCAAACTTGAGGACTATCTAATTTACCTTAGCTCTTTTGTAACTGGACAAACACCAACTTTCAGCATTACCTTGCTAAACTGACAGATCCTGGGAATTATTTAATTTCAGGATTTTTGAGTTTGCCAGAATGAAGGAATATCACTTTCCTATGGAACTAGTTTGACTTTGGTATACATTAATCAGAAACAGACAGTTTTATTGATCCCAGAGGAAATAGCTTAATATATGGCTCAATTGCTAAAGCCTGCTTTCAGACATGCCCCCGATCTTTTCTTCACCTTTCATTAAAACAAAACAAACAAAACACCTCAAGCAGTTAGTTGTTTTAAAGTGCCATTAAAAACAAATCTGGCAGATGCCCTTATCCAGAACAACTTACAGTCATTAGTTACAGAGACAGACCCCCTGGAGCAACAGAGGGTTAAACTGAGGAAGGTTTAACAGGTAGGAGCAGAGCTGCTACAAGACACCTCTAATATGAGGTACTTTGACATACTGAGGAAGGGAAACACAAGTTTTAAGTTCATATTTCCTGTTGATAACTGCTACATTTGGAAACACAGTCTTAAAACCCCAAAACTTTGTCATGATAAAAAAATATTGGCAGAAACTTATGTACAAGTTACACTTTATTGGCCCCATACAGCTTTCTGAATGGCAACAAAAAACATGGTCAGTATATAGGTCAAAGGCAAAAAGGTAAAACAATACTGGAGTTGTGGTCATGGCACCTGGCCACACCATGCAAATGAAGGAGGATTGTAGATACAGTTTTTGACTGTTGTCACTGACATCCATTGCATTTCACACAATGCATGAGTCCCCAAGCACTGTTTACTTCTATCCTTAAACTACACACATCTGATCCTTACCAAGTATCTATTTAATAAGTCCGGTCATCTAATTTATAGCTTTCTAGGAAGATAGATGGCCAGATGCTGGACAGGGAATCCTCGCTTGTGCACTGACAAACCAGAAAGTAAGTTGGCACACCAGGAAGGAATTTCTGGCATGGGACATTACACAGTACATTCAGCTGTGTTATATAACAGCTCTGAGGCAGGTCTCCATCTGAAAGAGAAGCTCCAGTATATTGTTTCACTGTGTTACTGTTCTGTATTTCAATATCGAAAGTGCAACTGGCTCATTTAATCTTCATCGCTGCTCCAGGTGTCTTCAAAAGCAGGATTAACTGCAGCTTGGGCCCCACCCTGTGAAGAAATGTTATTAGTCTGATGCTCCACGTTTAAGCACACTCACACAGTTTAGAAGGTGTCGATCACAGTATGTTTTGTGCACTGCATAGTAAAAAGTGGCATCTGTGTAAAAAAGATAATTTATCAGTACATAATTATAACGTTTGAGGTTTTTAATAGAACAGGTACAGCTGGATGCACTGGACTGCTCAAGAGATCTTAACTCTACAGCTGTAAAACAGAGAGGAAACGTGAACTGTGAAGTATGCATCGTGGCATCTTTTTCATCTGCAGGGGTCCTGCTGTGCGTCACAAAGATTGCTAAACTCTTGTCTTAGGTCACGTTCTCAAAGTCAGAAAAACTAGGCTAAAATTGAACTTTTCCTTCATTTTTAATTTATTTAAATTACACTGCCTGACATAATCAGACCAGTCACACTCAGGTCCAAAACTAACTATTTGTTTTTTTATAACTCTATAAATGTTTTCCTATACATTTTATAATAGTTCAAATCAATTATCTGTATGAGTACGTTCAGAAATATATGACCAACCTCTACAAAAAGGAAAGTCAGACTTCAACCAAACAATTTAAAACCAAGGGTTTGCGTACTAACAAGAAAATGCTCTTTCTCCAAATGTATTGTCGACTCCAAATTTATTACGACTGGGATATAACTCAGTTTTCAGATCCGACTGCTTTTGCATGTTTAAACTGAATCAGTAATTACATATTTAGACCTCACAAAAAAATGACAAGTATTTATCAGTCACCTTGTTGTCTGTTTAACAGCAACTGTCCTTTGTTTCTTCTGGTCTAATCTTATCTAAGAGAACACCATGTAAAAAGAGTCGGTATGTGATAGGGCCCTGATGCCCAACCTAGAAACCACCTCTAACTAATCTCACTGGTCTGAGAGGGCGAGAAAAGTGATAGCACCAGACTAGTAATTCTACATGACCTAGTCATATGTGAATCACGTTCTTCAAAGATATCTAGACAGAGAGGCAATGGTGCTGACAGGAAGGATGTGATTTTTAAAAAAAATCACAACAGTGAGTTCTTAAGGCACAGTCTGATTGTTTGAAAAGTGCTCTACTCTGTGATAGCAGTACAATTAAAACACTGTATAATTCACCTGAGAACTTACATTGTGCTGCAGCCAGCCACTAACTTATTATTTTTTTTGTTTAATACATAAAAATTACAATTCATGCATAAAATAATTTTATATAATATTCATGTTAAAGAACTTCTGGTAAAAAAAAAAAAAACGTGACATCAGGCCTACTTCAAATTCTGAACCTGCCACTGCCTCTAAGCAAGCTTTTGATTCTGTCCTAATACACAAATTTACTATTTTATGTATTTTGTGATAATATTGTTTAAAAGTGTTCTTAACACAGTTCTGCTTGTGCTTAACTATGGCACGGGAGATAAAAATTCAGTGTTAATGGATGCTGGAACCATTCTTTATCTGTAATTCCTTTTACCTTTACAGAGCTTGTTGTCTCCTCCTCACTGCCGGGTTGACGCAGGA
This sequence comes from Brachypetersius altus, assembly GCA_037974465.1. Taxonomy (NCBI): domain Eukaryota; kingdom Metazoa; phylum Chordata; class Actinopteri; order Characiformes; family Alestidae; genus Brachypetersius; species Brachypetersius altus. The sequence continues at coordinate 13,227,106 of JBBPDB010000017.1, read as the reverse complement.
CAGGAACCCACGCCAAGATGTTACAATCCTTCCCACCACTGTAGAGCTCCTGAGGACCATACACAAGAGACACAGGTGGATAATGTGTTTCTATTCTGCATCGTCTGAGTTTGGTTACAGTTTCTTTGTACACTGAAATCCCTGGAGTCCAGCTGCTAATGTGTGTTAATGGATCAGATTTGATTACATGGAAAAAAGGCAAACTTTCCAAACACTGACCTCAGAGGAGGACTGACACAATACTGAGGTTAAACCCAAAAGATTCTATGTTACTAGGTATTCAATATATTTAAAACACAAAAGGGTAGCAGCTGTGTGATTTAAGAAGCCATTATTCTTCCCTTGTCTGAGCACTTAACAATAACTAGACACTGTAGCATTTCTGTGACCATGTAAAATTAAGATGCTTACATGTAAAATTCTACAGCAGGGGTGTCAAATCTTATCCACAAAAGATAGGTGTGGCTGCAGATTTGATCTACAAAAGCAGGAGCATACCCGATAAGCTGTTTGAAAACTGAGACATAGTTGAAACAGGCATCCTCCTGATTGGCTGGAACAAAAACCTGTAGCCACACCAGCCTTTGGCTGACACCCCCGTTCAACGCTTGAAACTCAGTATGTCTATTGTTTGGTCACCAATCCAAATGTAGATATGCAGACTCTAGCTAAAAATTGCAAGAAACTAGATCTCCAGTACAAGAGGTTGTGACCAAAGCTTTAGATCCAAAAACAATTAAAGGGCAAAATCTACTGCCATGCAAAACCAGTTGCTCGCCCATTCATTCAGATGGGCTCCTGTTACCTGATAGTCTGGGTGGAACTCACAGCAGTCTACATTATTATAATGCCCCCTCAACATGGTGACCATTTCACCCGTGTGCAGGCCATACACCGCAACAGAGCTGCCACATGGCACAAAGACAAACTCCGGGCTGCAGCCTCTTGACACAGTGAACTTCACTCCTTTGCGGCTCTCGTTAACTACCTTCCCATAGTTTACCTGGAAAGACAACATAAGAACTCCAGTTAGAAAGGTGAGCAAAATATCTCAAATCACAATATTTGAGACCATATTTGTGATACAAAATACATATTGGGGTGTTTTTTAATCTACATTGTCATTATAGCCGAGTATCACAGAGGACAACAAAAAGACTTGAGATAATAAAACCTACAAATTAAGAAATTAGGATTATAGGAGCAAGATTTTAATTTGTGTATGTACTGCACAGAACTCAATCCACCTAAACAGGACCAGCTAGGCCTAAAGAGTCACACAATCATCCAAGCATTGGCACTTTCATTGGAAGAAGACAATTTTAATTCCCGGTGATGCCACAGTCAGGAGACCAAGAGAGTGCAGTTAGTCTCGCCCTCTCTAGGGTGGTTGTAGCTAAGTGGGTAAAATACTTGCCTGTAAACCCAATGACCATGAAGCTGCAGCTTCAAACCCCACTTTCTACCATTTTATCATAGAATAAGATACTTAACCCTCAGTTGTTCCAGGGAGACGGTCCCTGTAACTAAGGATTGTAAATCGCTCTGGATAAGAGTGTCTGCCAAAGTTGAATGGAACTGGTAGTAAGTGTTCTCCTCCAAGCTTGCTGAGCTATCCAGTGACAATCTTGCAATCTCAAAAAGATGCAGATCATGTGACATGCAGGAAGCACACACTAGCCTTCACGTATAACAATATAATAATTTTGCATTGCTGTCTCACACAGTTTATAAGTTTATCTCACATTAATTTGAGTATGTAAGGTAAATGGTTATGGTATGTTATACAGTAGGAGGAGGTGAAGCTACAACTCCTGCAGACTGAAGGCAAGTGATGGCACAGTTTACTATCATTAACTTGTTTGTGATGTACTCTTCATGGCACAAAACAACAAGCTGTGGATGACATGCAGCTCATTTACTTTGACTAAAATTATTAATTTCTTTCCAGTTACCTCTGTATATGTCTTATTTACTCAGTTCAAACTCTTCAAACTGCAGTTGTGAAACAGACCATATAATTTGGTGCTTTCTCCAGAGGAAGGCTCACATACCACTGCTCCTGAGGATGCAGCAAAGCAATCTACCTAGCAATAGTCCTCCTTTAGAGACAGCTCATGTTGCTAAAAACAAATTGCAATCCCCAAAAGACAAATGGGTAGTATACCAGACAGAAGATTATAAACAGTATTTTAAATGTAACAAGTTACTTTTTGCACCAGTGTAAGATAGGAAGTACAGAATGAAAACTTGATAATGCATTTTCTAACCTTTTACAGTAACGCCGACCCTACATCGACACACTTATTCTGAAGCTATTAGTTGTCCTTTAGCCTAAATACCTACCTTTTTTTTCTGCCAGAAGAAGACAAACAGATAAAAGACGTTATCTCAGCTGCTGAAGAATGTCAGGGTATTGTAAAAAAAATCCTCTAAAAGGTGTGTGATAAATGAGGAGATCATTTCTTAAAAGAGAGATTCTCTCACTTCATTTACTTAAAATTTCAAAACACATTTTGATATTACCTACAGTTCCCATTTTATTTGCCCTACCAGTGTGTTTTCACCCGTGGCACTGTTCCACAGCCGCATGCGGTCATCCGTTCCTGTAGTGAGGAGGTAAAGACCATCGTCTGTGAAGCACAGCCCATTCACACGTCCATCATGGGCTGTGTTGACTGAGGAAAGAGGCGATGCTTACAAAAACGAATATAAAAGTCTCTAAAATTTCAAATAATGTGCCAATTAATCAATCATCCTGTGAGCATAATATATCAGCTGAGCTACTACTGGACAAGCATCGTAGCTCATTATTATTATCTTTATAGCAGCCTATGATGTTCTTGTTAACTATTGAAAGTGGGTCCAGGTTGTTTTTTAACGTTTGCACTGATAAGATGCTCCTGTGAAAAAATTCTGCCAACATTATAACTACTGGATCTTAAAACATCATCACACTTAATTGCTTCATGTCTTCCTACAAAGAGCTACATGGCAAAAAAAAAAAACACTCACCATAAGGAACATAAAAAAAATCATCTCAAACTTGCCAAAAACACCTTGATGACCCTCAAGTGTTTTGGAATAGACTTCTGCACTCAGTGTGAAAAGGACAGGTGAACTAACACACTCCTGGGGATCACCAATATTCAAGGTTCAGGGTGCTAAAAAAATGATATCACCACTGACCTGTGGTACAATCAAATAAATAGACTGTGGACTATCAGCTCATAACAAATAGATGTGGCTGTATAGTATTAAAAAAGTGAATCTACAAATAAAATATCAAGTATAAAAGTGCTGAGATATAAAATGTAAAATGGCTCCATCACACCTGTACGCAAACTGAAGTGGATGTAGTGAGCAGTTCATTGCTATATTCACTATGATTTTCTTAAAACATTATTGAACCACAGACTGTTAGTTGTGGTTTTCCCTACAGTATGCATTCTAGTAACAGAAATAACTATTTTGAGTTTCCTCATGTTCTACTTGTCCAATATTCTCACAGCACTACAGTAAACTTATGTAGCAGTATAACATCTACCTGTTTCAGATGAGCCCTTAGACTTGTCCCCATTGTACTGATCTAAAGTAAAGAGGCTTCCAGAGGCCCGACGCACGTCCCATACGCGCACCCTGCTATCAGAACTGAGGCACACACAAAAGACATAAGTTACATTACTCCTTTGTAAATACATTATTATTAATTAAACAAAAATATAATAATAGATACATTAATTAATAAAACAAACAATCTTCCTGGTAAAGTAAGAAAAAAAAACTCAACCAAATGACCACTGCAATAACAGAGGATGTTGCCATGTTTGCTTAATTGTTTTTCCAGCAGGTGAGACATTGTCACAGTCTCAATAGACTAATTAGCCATTCTCTTTTGCTAGAGAGCAGGTGAGCTCCTTAACCACCATGCAATATGCAGGTGAACTCCAATTAAGCAAAAACAAGTTATGCATCAGTAAAACCTTTAAATTACAGCCCTGCTGTAGCTACAGCTTGTAAAACAGGTATTACAATTTTATTCGCAGTCAGAAATGTGTATCATCTGTGATCCTATACCACTTCAATTATCATAAACCTTTTTTTATCTTTACATTTACAGAAAATGCAGTACTGCAACTGTTGTTCAGTAAGTCTTATGCTATCACTTGTTTGTGGTCAGTAGTGCATGTTCTGAAATTTGGAACTGTGTCTGTGTGACAGTGACAGGTCTTACCTTGCAGTGGCCAGGATGTGCTCATAGCGCGGAGACCACCGGACAGAAAGAACCTCCCCCCTGTGACCTGATGAAAAACAAATACAAAAACATTTGTTATAATCCCAGTAAATAGTCAGTGTTGTGCATGAACATAGTTGTCTTAAATAAACCTCAGAACAATGTTACTACAATATTTTTTTTCTGAAAGAAAAAGAAGATATGTATAAGAAAAATTCTGAATATTACTATATACACAAACGTCATCCTATAGCATTACCCTATCTGTGGTCCCTCCAACCTAAGCATGCATTACTCACCCTGCAGGATGTGAATGCGGGAGCCAGACTTCAGGTCACACAGCTGGACTTTGGGGTCTTTGGTACCCACTGTCAACATACAGAATAATGGAGACAAGAGTTCTTTATAGAAGAAGACAAATTCAGCAGTAACAGACAAATACCCTGAAAATACCACTTCAAGTATTACACCAGTAATATTGTTTATGTAATATGTAATATTCTTACTTAATGTAAAGAATTTAAACCCATATGTCAAATAGTGCTAATAGTAACACCTCACAGAAGGCCAGCATTAAAAAAGCTACAAGAAACACTGACAATCTACAAAAACATTTATAAAGGCTTATTCCCACAAACTTCATGTTTCTACTTAGAAACTGGCAATTGACACTTGTTTACACAAAAGGTTTATATATGTGTCATGGTCTAACAATTACTGGCCGTCAGTGAAGTGTTCCCATGCAAAATCGCAAACACAAAGTAATTAGTGATCTAAAATTTGTTTTTTAATTGTTTTCTTCTTTGTAGATTTATTCTATATTCAGATGACATGTCCATGCCAGTGGCTTAAATCACAGCTACACACATAAACCAATATTGTTGAAAAACAAGAGTAAGGGAACAAATATAAACAATAAATATGTAAGTGTATTCTGGATTTGCCAAAAATGTTTTAAAACACTCATAATAAGAAAAAGAACATGAACACATCTAATGTTTAGCCCACAACCAATTCAATGGCATCTTTGCTTCGCATGACCAATCCTGTTTGTTGGGTTTGTGAGAGATAGCAGAAATGCATCAGGGCAGATGAGAAATGATAAATATGAGCCTACACAGAGGACATTCACTCAAACTCTTGCTTTTACAAAGCAGATATGTTCAAGGAAAGTTTCCCTTAATCTGTATGTCAAAACCTCTGCGTCAATACACCCTGCAGAATACCTGTCAGACATTAAGCTCAAAAGGTTTCCTCAAGCATTCCCATTGCTGACAATGAAGAAGTGATTAGCTTAAACACTGTCAACATATGACAAACTCAAAGGAGCATATTCCCATATACAATCAGGCCCATTAATAACTGGATGTTGACAAAGTTGTTATTTAACTGTCTACCACAGCATATTGGATTTCAAATGAAATAAATGAGCTCAAACTGCAGATTTTCTGCTATGACAAAAGCCCACCTCCCCTTTATTAACTCAAAAGTAATTGGATAAATTAGACAGGTGCAGTTAGGCTCTTGCTACATTGTTGAATTAAGTGCTGGAGGTGAAAAAACTGTAGAAGGAAGTCTGGATGACAACTAGATTGGCCTAATAGTCAGTCAAGTCTTCGTTGCACAATACAAATATGAATGCTTAAAATCATTTCAACACCGCTCTCGGCCGCTAACTTGAGTTCATAAAGGGGAGGTGGGCTTTTATCATAGCAGAAAATCTGCAGTTTGAGCTCATCATTTATTTCAATGCTTATATGTTTCTTTTTCTGAACAGTCAGCTCTATGATAAACAACAAGCAAGCACAGAAAACGTGAATAAACATACCTGCTATAAGACTGTGTTTCCTTGCAATAGGTGACATATGGTGGCAGTAGACATTCCCTTCAAACTGGAAGAATTCAGCTGGCTAAACAAAACAAAAGGCACACTACACCCAAATCATTTTATGAAAACATTAAAATGATAAGAGATTTGGACACAAAAAGAGCTGGTTGCAGAAGCGCATCCATAAATGTATTTACATTTTGTTGGTTGGTTACAATGCAAATAACAAATACAGTCCAGAGCTGCGCATAAGAGATATTTGACACGCCTATAGGAGGCACTGTTTGAACATGAAGCCAGCATTGTAATGATAATTTGACTCAGTGGTGTCATTTGTTAAATAGAACAATATTATCCTATTCACACAGGATAGTTACAGCACTTCACCAAAGAATGCACACTACACTCAAATTACCTACAATTATATCAATTTAGATTAGCACTAGCATGCCACATTAGGATAGTAGACAGAGATTTAGAATAAAAGGCAGACCTTAAGCTTTTCTGTGTCCCAGACTTTCATGGTTTTGTCAAATGAGCTTGACACAAACATGCCAGTGTCATGAGGGTACCACTGTACTGTCTCCACACTAAACTTGTGCACATATCGACTTGACCTAAGTAGAGACACAAACAAGAAGAGGAAACAGTTTAAACAATTAATGTGTATGCATACATAAGTCTGACATCAAAAACAGTCTTGTCTAGTGCTGTCTGGCACCAGGTGATCATTAATCAGAAGCCATAAGTATAGCAGACCTGCCCACTGTGCAGATTGCTTTGCAAGTGTAATGTGGCTTCTTGCTGTTGTTCTCCAGGTCATAGATCACAATTACTCCATCTGAGCCTCCTGACAGCATGCTGCAAATAATAAATAGGTTTAAACAACATGAAGTGGCAAGAAAATATAAATAAAAATCCAAACTAACTGTAATCTAGCCACTTTAAGGCTAACAATATTGTGCGGTTTTACAACAAAAAGTGAAAGATCACCAGACTACAAAATTCACTTGTAAGCAAGAAAACACATGACTTACTATCTCCCTTCAATGACTTCAATGTCAATAGTGTTGATTCCATTCCCATGAATTCGCTCCACATCTCTATCATGATTTAACTCCAAACTCAGCACCCTATAAGGACATAATTGAGAACATTAGTCATTAGACACAATAAGACACAATCATGACTAACATTCTTACACTAATTATGCTACATAAATTTAAAAAACTAGACATCCTTTGGACATTAGGGGATGGCAGCCATGCACATACCTGCTTCCTCTTACAGCTGGGTACAGCAATATGCTGTTTATGCTGCAGTGGCTCAATAAAATGCCTCACACACCCCTCACACATTTTCTTCTCCCTCCTCGTGTCTGGCAAATGGTTCCGTAGCATACGGGCCTCCACTGCCAGACCGGTAAAAAGTTTCTGCCCTCAAGCCATCAGACTCCTTGATAAATTTTATACATACACACACATGTATACTGAACTACTAATGCTTCTAACACAATGCATAAACACACTGAACTGTCATGCCTGAAACACCACAGCAGTCACTATATATAACCTTTACTATATACTGCACATTACCTGTCCTGCCGTTATTTGCATATTCGTTGCTGTCTTCCTCTATATTTGCATTTTTGCACAATAATGAATCTGCTAAAATACAGTATCTTTCATAACACTGTATTTATTCATGCTTGTAGCTGTTGTGACCCTTATAGAACACAGCACACAATGTGAACAATGCGAAATTGTGTCTCTGCATTTAACCCATTCACCATGTAAAGCATCGATCTGTCACCGGGGCACGGTACCTTGCTCAAGGGAACCTCAGTGGTGCCATCTTGGACTTGAACCCACAGCCTATTGATCGTAGGGGCAACTCTATAGCCACCAGCTTTGCACTGTGTATTTTGTCGTGTCTGTACTTGGTGTTTCTGTTTTTGTGTTGCACCATGGTTCTGTAGGAACGTTGTTTTGTTTCACTGTGTTCTGTGTGTGTAGCTGAAAATACAATAAACCTACTTGAATTAAATTGAAATGCAATGCAACAACTCTTACCTCCTTGTTGACTCAGCTCGTCTCAATCGTACTGGCTCATCTAAACCAGTTTGCCGGGCTGAAAGAAAAGTCAGCATGTTTGCAAACCTTAATGCACAGCCTCTGCATCTAATTTACAGCACAAATCCCGCTGAACTGTTTAGGGAACAAGTTAGCTTGTTGGCTAGCTTCCCTCTTTAAAACGCTAGCTAAAAAGTCCACGCCGTTTCCTAGGCCTGTGAAATCTTCGCTGTGTAACGTCACTGTTTAAATTATTTCTGAAGTTCATAATATCTGAAGAATCACCGATATTAAAGCTCCTTCAGTTGTGAAATTATTCATTGTTTACTAGAGACCACTGCATGCACAGATGCGTCATGTTGTTACGTAGATCAACGCATGTGTAACATGGATTATGATTGGTTAGTGCCACTGAAACCGCCAATCATATTACCCCTTCTTTTTCAGTGACAGAGTTACCCCATGGAGAGCAGCGCCACTGTTCTTGTGTAGTACTAGGAGGTCGAAATATTGTCATAAAGGCTCTAAAATTTGTTAGGATGAGCCGTTTTGTCTCTCTCCTGAGGAGGACATTTGGGGTAGTAAGAGAACATGTTGGAACAGACCATTTTGGGAATAAATACTACTACATACCCGAACAGAAGACATGGACAGGTAAGTCACATTGCAGGGATTTTCTACAAACTTTGACCAAGGTTAGCTTCTCCAAGCCTGTTAGCTTCTGCACAAGAGACATGTCCGTGTTTTAGACTTTGAAAACGTCTTACTAATCCATCCGTCGTCCCTGTTATTACAGTTTCATGCAATTCTTTTTCAACGTAACCGTAGGAGTACTCTTTAACATCTCCAGTCAGGCAATGGCATGTAGCATCATTTAACCTCTATTTCAATGAGGGCAAATCAGTGTCCACAAAGAAACAGAAATAGGATTAAATTGATACTGGATGGTTTTAATTCAACGAGGTAGGAGGTATGCACTGGTATTAATGCAAGGACACTGATTTGTGCTCATTATTTGAAATGTTTAGTCTCTACTTCATATTACAATTAATGCATGTTGGGTTACAGAAATTGCTGTTTCCCGTCTACTCCATCACTTAACATTTATGTTCTGTTTCTCCTGATAAATGTAAGGACGGGCTGTCCGACCTAGACGGTTGGTGGAGCCCTCCAATCCAAATGAATTTGAGTACCTAGAAGGAAACATCCCCTCTGAGTGGGAAGGTAATGCACTTTGCCTGTTCATGTGTTGTGGCAAGGAGAATGAATATCATTTCCTAGGCTGAATTCTTTTTCAGCCCTAAATTAATGGTTGCACGTTTTGTTTCTTGCAGCTTGGATTAGAGGTAGACGGAAGGATCCACCCACTGTGGAGGTATGCACTTTTCAGTTCATTTTATTAAATCATTGAGATGTTTAAAGCCACTGGTCAAAGCAAAGGGCAAAGTTTTATTCAGCATAGAAACTAGAACATTACATTGGTGTACCACATTAAGTAGACTGATAACTATGGCAGTGATGTCACATTTGATTCATCTTCTTTCTTCTGTGAAGGATTTACTAAAGAATGAGCGATACAGAGAACAAATTAAAATCAAAACCCTGGAGGCTGAAGAGAAGGATTTGGCACTGCAAGCCAAAGAGTATGAGGAAGGTTTAGTTGCCAGACCTTTACAGACCCAGATCAAAGGTCATGCTTCTGCCACACAGTACGGACAACCTGAAATCAGTGAGGATCCAGTTAGCACTGCCAATACGTTCCAACCTGGATCTTGGGCACCCCCCAAAAAATAGAATCTTCTCAAACTTTTCAAACAGAAGTTTAGGACTCTCTGTTGACACTTCTGGACAAATGGTGAGTGTGTTACTCTTTGCTGTGACTTGGCACTTCATTAAATGATGCAAATTTTGCATTGTCTGACTTTTATAAAGTTCCTAAACAAGTCTAATACTTTGTCTTATGCAAGTATGACCAAGTATTTATAAAACTTCAGTAAGCAAAAATGTATTCAGATGTGAGGTTTTATGCTTTCTGAGTGATAAACAGGTGTAAAAACATTCACTCTTCTAATTTATGACAATGTTATAGCACCTTATTAAACATAAGTGAATGAATAAAGTGTCATTTGCAGCTGTGACCTGTCTTTTTTTAAATGTCTATTTACTCATTGATGTTACATAGATCTCAAACATATGAACAATATTAAGTTAAGATTTTTTAATAATACAAAAAAAACAGTGGATTGGATGTGGAAAAACATCAGAAAAAGGAACTGGAATGCTGAGTGCTTCAATCATAACATGATATTGCAGTGAATGTTTCAAGGTTTGGATAACTTTCCAGGAAAACACTGCAGTCTTTCCATTGAGTACTCAATAAGTAGCCCAGACAACATGCACTCTCCAAACGCTTAATAAGGCCGCTGGTAAGCCCTGTTTTACCCTGGCCTCCGTGGGAGTTGGCCTGGGCTGTGAAACAGCTGAGAGTGGGGTCTTGTTAGACATGGGAAAACATGTACTGATCCCTCTGCATCCCATGTCATTTCAGTTCAATCCTTCTTGGCTCTTTTGGCTTTTGCTATGTTCTCCTGTCGCTTCTGCTTCTTTTTCTGTTCACGGTCTCTGGCTTCAATCATCTTCGCAAGTTTCCATGAAAGCAGGGCACTGGCGATGAAGAGAGGGGTCAAGGCCAGGATGACCGTAGTGAGGAAGCCATAAGGGTCTTTGGCTGCCCACTCTACCACATACTCTGCCCAGGCTTTAAGATCAATCATTTTCTGATGTATGCTGGGAAAAAGACAGTGTATTAAATGTACAGTAGTAAATAAACAGAACGTTTGTACTGTAAATCACTAGAACCAAACACAGACCACAGCATCAACCAGAAACATCTATTATTTGCCATTTTCCCTAATATTTACCATTGATATTTATCTAATATAAACAAATCTTATTTTGTTACGTGTATTACGGGTATGTGTATGCCGTTTGAAAGATATGACGGCTGGTAGAGTAAAAAACTTACTAGCTGAAACTCAGTCTAGTCAGTTCTACTGGATTAGAGGGATGTAACTGAGCTAACCCGCTGCACATTATTGCTGTTCAATACAGCCCATATTGGTACTCCTGACTAATTTTTTTTTTAACTGAAAACAAGAATAATAAATGTAACTAACCACTGTTACCCAGATCAGGTGACGTTAAAGCCTCCTCCTCGTTTCCTCACTACCTTCTCATTTAGCTAGCTAACATTAGCTTGCAGGCTAACTCACTTCAGTCCTGATGATATTGTCAGATTATAACGCTTCCAAGTCCCGAATATTCGTACGGTGGTTCTAAACTAAAATACGGTGTTGAAAGAAGAGGTACTAACCTTATAAACACGTCGTGAAATATGTTTTAGTATGTCCCCTGTGCTTAACGTCAGTCCGCTACAATTACAATGAAGGCGGAAGTGAAGTATCAGCCGGACATGCTGTGTTATGTGGGAGTTGTAGTTTTTCGAGCACTGTCCCTCCAAGAACATAAAGTGGAGCTCTTTTTGGTGTTACTACTTTCGTTGGCCTTATAAATGCTAATAAATTATGAATAAAAAATATTATTATGGAAAATTAAGTAATTGTTTGACAATATCATATTTGCACTCTCAGTGTTTGTCAGTATCACTACTTGCACTGTATGGAGAAAAATACTGGGACACACACAGACTGCAAGCTAGGTCCTGTACTCCCAGTAAAGGGATATTAATGCTTAGGCATACCAAGACATTTTCCATAACGCCATGCTTCCAACTTTGTGGACAGTTTGGGGAAGAACCTTTTCTATTCCAGCATGACTGTGTACAAATCATGGTCCATAAAGAAATGGTTTTATGAGTTGGGTTTGGAAGAACTTGACACAGAGCCTGACCTCAACAACACCCAGCACCTAACTGGAATGGAGATTGGGAGCAAGGCCTTCTTGTCCAACATCAGTGCCCGACCTCATGCTCTACAGATTTGATGGGCACAAATTTCGACAGAAACGATCCAAAATCTTGTGGAAAGCCTATAGAAGAGCGGAATCTGTCGTGGCTGCAAAGGGGAACCAACTGCACATTAAAGTATGTATTTGAAAGTCTATTTACAGTATATTTTGTTGTCCCGATACTTTTGTCCATGTATGTCTCTATTACGGGTAATAACTCCTATAGTATTTACGTATATCCCAATGACGTCACTAGGACGGAAAGACAAGGGGTGCTTAGCCCCCCGGGTTGTAGGAAGGAATTAGCGTGTATAGAGGGCTGAAAACTTTTCACCAAACATTTCCTTTCAGTTAAGGAAACAGGTAAAGTAAAGCAATGTACAGTTATTGTCACCTAGTATTATTCTGTTGAACTGAGTACAAACGGCGCTACCAGAGAAATATTACTAAACGGGCTCCGGTTGCTACTGGCTAACGAGCAGCGCCATGTAGCTTCGCCTGGGTCCTTATGCACGCCTGCTACCAACAGCAGCTTCAACTGCCAGTAGATCATTTTAATTCAATGATAGCTAGACTTATTATTTTTCATTTCAATTCATAGTCTTGTTTCTATTTATAAAGTGCGTATCTGCGCTCAGTGATATCTTGTATGAAATGTTGGGATATATCATTTAAAAATAGTAGAATAATGACTATATATTTAGGGTGGCTTGGGATCATTTTGGCGGGGGGGCTTCAGACCTTCGGCAGAATTCAAATGATCCATTTTAATCTAGATTAATTCCAAGATTACAGTGGGATTAATCTACCCCCACCACTAATCTTAATGCATGACGAGAAGAGAAGAAGCACACAGAGGAGCTTCTCAGGTCTTTCATGTTTTTATTTTTTTTTCTCTATATAAACAAGGGTCGACCATTCAGCCCTCCCAAGTTGGCCAATTCCAGTCCTCCCCCCACTGCTCCTCTGGCACGGGCTGAAAGCTCCTCCTCCCTGAGCTCCAACACCTCACTGAGCGCCAGCAACACACCTACAGTTGGTGAGACACACACACACACACACACACACACCTGCACACATTGACTAACACTCTGAGTTCATCATTCCAACATATACATTCTCAAAACCGCTCATGAGGGGAGCTAGAATGTCATCATCCATCATTTATCAGCATCTAAATCATCAGTTGGTCTATCCATACTACACCCATACTGTTATCCACACTATTAGGAGGTTGGACAAGCAAAAATATTGGCCTAAATAGTATTTACTCTCTTAAGAAATGACTGCACACAACGTTTTTGTCAAAATGTGTACGTTTAGAGTGAGCTCTTTAGGACCTGATGAGAAATAGATAACCAGTCTAAGGTCTCTAAAGCTAGTGGAGAATATTCAGAGCTGTAAATGTAAAAGCGTCACCTTCACACACGCAGAATACGGATCATTCAATATTATTAACATTCACCAAATTGAGGCGTGAAGTCCAAAAACATGACCAAAGCTGTGAACCCAGTTTCCCATTAGTTTTTTTTTTCTGAAGTTTTTGTAAATGTTTTCATCAACCTTTCGCCACATTCTCCCTGTTCATCTGTGGGTTGCGGTACTGCTTTTTGTTTCCATCTCCCATTTGCGGATTTCACCTTTGGGTTGGGCTGTAAGAGGACGATGTGTTTGTGGGGAAACTGCCCACCTTTGAGAAGAGGTGCGAGACTCCAGCAGGTAAAGAACATCGGAGAGAAAAGAACCTCGGAGGTGTTTTTAACCCACTAATCTACCTGAACTACTCTGATCCGGTCGGGAAGTTCATGTGAGCTGTGTTCCTCCATCGTCTTCTCATTCACTAAACCTTTTAAATCACCTTCTTACTTTGTTTAATGTGTTTTCTGTTTCTGATTATTTTATCACACACACACACACACACACACACATATATTAGTGCTGGGCCGTTAATGTGAGACCCTTATCGCGCGATAAAAAAAATATTGCTGTTAATCTATTCACAAAGTTGGGTTGGGAACTGGGTCTATACTACGCAAGCTATGATGACTTTCACCTTGATATTTT
>JBBPDB010000017.1:13184055-13195497 GCA_037974465.1 Brachypetersius altus | reverse complement strand
TGTAGAGTGCCCTCTGGTGGATAAACTATACAACGCCAACACTCATGACATGGTTGAAGGGTGTTTCATCCGTTTTTGTTTGATATTTGAAATATTCATTTATCGGCCATTATAAATGCCGATACCGATAGTTAATAATATCGGCCTGCCGATATATCGGTCGGGCTCTAATGCTGAGGCTAGGTCATTGTAGTAAACATTAGCTATTCATAGCCAATGATTCTATAATTTCAAAATATATTTTATATCTGTGATTATACAACTTAAACAATGTAGAATTATTTAATTCCTGAGATTGTCCACAAATTAATTATCCCCAGTCTACTTCTAAAAATAATTGCCTGTTTTATGTGAATGGTGTATGCTATATTGAACATTTAATTTAACATTTTTAAAGGTAGTTTATTTGGAATAATACAAATAAACAATTTAAAAATGGTCCCCTCTAAATTGAACTGTTTGTCTGTTAGCACTGTGGATGCTACCATATGTCTTGAGGTGAAAGTTTGATCAACAGTAATTAAGGAAACAGGGATTTGTCATAATTTTGCAAAAACCTCAGAAAAGCAAAAAAAGACACATACTGTGCATCATGTAAATGTCTTATAGTATAGAGATATTTTATTTTTTGCCATATTGACCACCTGAGGCATGGCTCCTCCTTTACTGGTACCAAAATAACAGACTCCACTAAACTGAGTTAAAATAAACAAAATTAAACGGATCTGTGCAATTCACCCTCAACAGGCCCACACAGCACAGCAGGCCTGACTACAGTCCTTCACCCTTCAGAGTGAAGAGGCAGATGTTTCCTCTCTTCATTTTTACCTTTCATAAAATATCCCCAGCCCACCCCCCACCACCCACACACACGCAAACATGCCCTCACACAAATATACACACACATACACACACTCACCAAACTTATCAAATACTAGACCCGGTTACAAAGTGACATAAAATGTACTCTTACACACACTTGCATAAACACTTACACACACTCAGGCTAGCATGTTTACACACATCCATGCATGCTCATTTTCAGACGCACATACACACAGACACACACACACACACACACGCACTTATCCCCACTGGATAAACACACACTGCTAAGTGGCTGAGCGTTTAAACACCCAGCTACACTCATGGCTGTTCAGCGCCTAAAAAGGTTTCCAGCAGCAGAGAGGCCATCCAGGCCTCTCTAACACAACATGAATCTCCACACACACAAACTCACCTTCTGTTCCTCAAAGGAAGCTCTGAGCCAGCTCTCAGTCCAGCGATTAATCATGCTAGGAGCTGGCTTTGGAAACACAAATTAACCACAAACTTAAGCACAGTTACAGCCTCAATAGTGAGTCTCCACTGAAAATTCCTTCTAGTCTAGAGCTACGCTTAGTCTGTGTCTGAGAAACATCACTCTGGCATTTAAGTGAAAATGACAAAAAGTCCAAATATGAATTATTATGAATGTGTTGAGTTTGTTTAGTGTGAAAATTAATTATATATAAAAACTATTATATAGTTTTAAATATTTTGAAAAATATGCTTCTAAATATTAAATAGTAAATTTGGTGGTTTAAAATTCACATTTTCAAATTAATTTAGAAAATTTGTCCAAAGTGCCAAAAATTCAGGCTTTTTGCAAAAATCAGTTTCAGAAAGTCGGAAAAAATACCAAGAGGCTTAAAGTTCTGGCTCTCACAGGAAAGGCCTGCAAGAACCAATTACAGATTTGTGTGTTGGTGGCCCACGTGCACGTGTTTTTCCCAAAGGTGCAAAAGACCACAATAAACACATATTAAACACCCTTTCCTGAAGACTCCATCAAAGTGGTTTTATTGGGTTCCGAACATATCCCAACGTCTTTGGTGATGTTCTAACCTGCGCCAGCACACTGGTGGTCTTATAAAGTGGTTGTGGTGGTCTTACACACAGTTCTAATAAACTATCAAATTAGATTACACTACAGTAAACCCACAAACTATAAGCGTGGACCGTGAGCCAGAATTAAACTCAATCACACTGCCAATCACAAATGACCTCTACATCAATCCTATTTCCAAGTTTTCATTCTCATAGCTAACCAGAAAGACACTTCATATAACTCATTAATGAACTCACTAGTTTTACTTGATTGTTTGACCAACTGATTACACTAGCAGAATCAAATGTTTCTGGATGATTGGATTGAAAACCTGCAGTCACACCAGCCCTTTGCTGATAAGATTAGGTGACTCCTTCTACTGTAGCAGCACATAACAAAGGTATTCCAGATAGATAGCTACACATCCACAGCATGACAGAGATTAAATATCAAGATGCAGGTTGAAGGACAGAACATACAAGCACTAATATACATTACTAGCTGTCAAATATTAGAGCGTTAGGCAATATTGTGATGAGTATTAATTAATTAATTATTCATCAACAGTTGTGTGCAAGTTCCAGATCATATGTAGATGCCAGAACCACTAAGTTCAAAACAAAATATTTCAAAATGTGAAACTGTGAGTATTACAGATAATGCAGATCAGTTTGTTTACAACACTAAGGACTGACATTTAAAGGAAAGGAAAGAGTAGGTAGGTCTGAGCTTTTGAACCTATTGCAGTACTATGACATTTTGTTTTACTGTTTACTATATACTGTTCACAAGGAGTGCTCACCTAAGGTCTTATATTTCTTTGTCTTTGTAGGTTAAATCATTTCTTTACTGTGCAAAAGTAAACAACACTTTTGCACAGAAAATAATCCATTGTAATTATATCGTAATGTGGCTTTTTTAAAACCTTATTTTATCATATTGAGCAGCTTTTTTCAACTGATTAACAGCTTGGTGTGTTGCATCACCTCCAGAGTAACTCAGGTTTAAGCCTTCCTCAAGGGCACAGGAGAAGTATAACAGTCAATGTCCTGCCTGGGATTAACAACAAGAACAGTCCTGTCCCACAAACAAATTCTCCAGACCCAAGTGAACAATGTTGACCTACCAAGCTGTTGAGCCCCTATAGTTGATTTGAATCAATTGCTGGATTAACTTCACAAACAGACTCCCCATGGAAAATGTGACGTCAGAGTGGTAACAAGACACCTTTTATGCACATAAAAAAATAACCCCCAGTTTATCCTGCAACCTTCCCCTCTATCATCTCTAGTACAGGAAAGCACAGGGGACAGTTATAATTACACTTAAGAAATCACAGCTGCAGGACAGAGCACATCCCCAAAGGAGTCAGACTTCATAACCATTTATTCTCAGTTTTATTAAGTTAATAGTAAGCTATGTAGTTGAAATGGAGCTGCTGAATTGCCTCTTATAAGCCCTTACAGGTTACGTGGCTAGGAAGATTTATCAGATCTATTTGTGTTTAGTGCTATTGTGCAGATTTACTCCATTACATTTTTTAACATAGTCCGTATGGTTGGGTCAGATTGATCTGTAACTTTTGACTGACTATTCTCAGTCAAACCTTTTCTTGATAAACATGGTGATATTATAGCTGAATGCATGTAGAGAATACTGTTATAAACCTACAAGAATTCCATTTTGAGAAATGTGCATATAGCATGTAAGAAACTTGAACTGAACAATGAGTCATTAAACCTCAGTGTGGCGTTCCATGGGAGGGAATTCTCCTACATATGAAGGGTGGGTGGTTCAGAATAAGATCACTTCCCATTTTACTGCCAGTGTTAATAAGGGTGTCGCATTCTTCCATTACAGTTTCCTGTCAGATCAGTGGACATGCCAAAACTTTATATGAGGCAGAAAAGAGGGTCATTGGACACCGGAGCAAATAATATCCCAGCTGATGGAGCATGGCCCCATTTTCCATGTCCGACACATCGTACACATTCACCTTGTTCGGATGCTTGATATTTCAAAAAGCTTGTTCAAAAAATGTTAAAGTCCCTCAATTCACATCAGACCTTTCAGCTTGGGGCCGGGTAACATTACGTAAGTTGGTCTTTGGGGTGTTAGAGCTCAGAGTTATTTTTAGTGTGGTGAGCGTTGTGTGTAGGAGCGTGAGGATGAGTTAACTCTGTTATTCATAGAGAGTGAGTCCCCACTCCCGACCCGTCCCTGTTTCTGCTGCCCTCAGTTGGTTTCTACTGTTCTCTGAGTGCTTCATTGCTCTGAAATTACAGTAAAGATGTACAGATAACTACACAGTGAAGACAAACTGTTCACTGTAAAAAAAAAAAAGTGATCCTAAGGGATTGTGTCTAATCTCTGAGCGCATCAGCTATTCCACAAGTCTGATAGATTAAAAAAACATTACAGGCACTAAACTCGAGACCAACCCGGAAACTGTCTCCACCACAGCTGGAAAGAATTATTGTATTTAGTATTTGTATTTAGGGTACTTGTCCACATTTTACCCTGTGACATTTTTTTTGAAGCATTTCACTTTTACTTAATTGTATATTTAACCTTACAGTGGTTAGAAATAACAATTTATTTATTAGTAATCTTAAACCAGTAACTTAGCAAAATGGCTACTGTGTTTTGTTATTACTTTCTCTTCATTTTGTTGTTTCAGAATAACAAGTACAACAGTTGTTTATTTAACCAAAAGGTCTTATTATCTAGCTTTTGTTAGGTAGATCAGTTCCTTCAAAGTAGAGAGAGACCTAATACTGTCTCCCACCTCAAAGAACAATGCCATTCGTTTTCAACCAGTACTCTTCCACCCTGCTGAGTTGAGAATGGCTCAGAAGATCCTGAGTGAAAGATGCAGCACAACAACTGTTCTTTCAGGGGGCAGGTGTGATGGCAGCTACATTCCTACATCTACTTAGCTACATGCATGAATTAGAGCCAGTTCACTGTACTGAACACTAAGTTAATGTTAATACTTGGATGTATCACTACTGAAGAAATAATCTAACAGCACTTTTTGGAATATTCCAAGTCTTGGCAGAGGTCACTGTTAATTAGCATTGCACATCAGATCTCAGGTTCTGTTTAGATTTGTTAGGAATGGAACACATACAACCCAGTGTGTGTGTCTGTGTGTGTGTGTGTGTAAGTCTCTCTCACCTGTCCAGGGCTGTGCTGGTAGGCATGCTGCGGGCAAAACCGCGGATGCCCACCTG
This sequence comes from Brachypetersius altus, assembly GCA_037974465.1. Taxonomy (NCBI): domain Eukaryota; kingdom Metazoa; phylum Chordata; class Actinopteri; order Characiformes; family Alestidae; genus Brachypetersius; species Brachypetersius altus. Next base: position 13,190,391 of record JBBPDB010000017.1, on the reverse strand, counting down.
CCTGAAATAGGGGACGCAGGATAAGTTGGCAGCCATCACTGCCAGCGAATCTGATGGGTTCACAAAGAATCCATTCTGACCAAGAATCATACAGCGATCCTGCAAACAGAACCGATCACAGAGGAAATTCTTAGGCTAATCATGTAAAAAAAGGAACAGTAAAACAGTCAAAATATTTACGATAGGGTTTAAAAGCTACAATGAGGGAGGCAAATATGAAACAATAATATGAAATTAAATAAAAAGTAGTGTGACTAAGATTTTACGTTTTTATTCTGTGTAAGTGCCTCATTATTATTTCCATAACTCTCTTAAGCAATATTTTTTTAAAAAATGCAGGATTTTCTAATAAAAAAAAAAAACATGGAATGACACAAAACAAACTGCGGCTGTTTTGTGTCGTTGAGACATTTCATTAAAAAAGAGGGAAATCTACTGCCACAGCTTGTGAGACCTGGCAATGATCAAGCTATTATGAGGTTTAGTGGTGTTGGCTAGCGCTCTAATGTCTTTTGATAAAGCAAAAAGCAGGCGAATGTGCTCCATAAATCTGTTGTTAATATCTTTCTGAGCGGTTACGAAAGTATTTTAGTATCAGATGGTCAACAACACTCACTCCATCTGCATCGAACGCAGCACCAAAACCAAACTCTCCACCCTTCATAGAATCCATCAACGACACAGCGAATGTAGGGTTGGGGTTGGGGTACTGGCCCCCAAAGTCCTCCAGAGGAACACAGTTAACCGCAGAATTTGCAGGCGCCCCAAGCTCATCACACAAAATTCTTCTGACGTAGGGTCCCATCACTGAAACAACACACACCATCACGGTAAAACTTACAGAAATGGAACTGAATGCATGATCTATGAGTATGATTTAATAAATAATATACTAACAGTAATGAATGAGGAGCAGAATCGTTCTGAGTATGTTCTTACCTCCATTCATTGCATCTATTCGGATCTTTAGCTGTTCGGGACCTGTCAACAGGCTTTTGATAGCACCAAAATCAAAGATCCCACGTAGCATGTTCAGGTAGATCTCCACTGAATCCACGATTTCAACTGCAAAAAGAGCTCTGTTCTTTTCTATTCTCTTTAAAATACATTGGTGCATCTAATAAGAAATGGTGCTTAGAGTAAATATGCAACCGAACCCCGGAAAGGCTTAAACTTGTTCTCCAGGTCGAAGTCCTGCCGTCCCAGCCGTGACAGGTCAATGTGCAGGTCAGGGCAGATGGCATACTCTTCCAGGGTGCGGCTTACTTGGGAAATCCTATCCATCACTGTATCTGGAGAAGGTCCTGCAATAAAGAGCCCAAAAACTGATCCACTTCCACATACAAAAGGTACCTGAGTAATGTAGGCCTATCTGGCAGTAATGATCTATTAATATCTGTTAACATTACTCTACTCTACTCTTAAGTAAAGATAATAAAACTTGACTAAAAAATTCCAAAAAAAAATTCATGGCTGATTAAATGTCAAATGTAATGTAATACCTTTTTACAGTTTCCTTAATTTATCCATAATCACGATTGCGTTGAGAGAAAGAGAATCTCCTTAAAGAAAGCTTGTGGTGGGCTCACCTGAGACTTTATAATGCTTTCATGCCTGAAAAATATATCTCAATAACAGCTTTTTCTTATTCACAGATGCTGTGTTTCATGCCACTTTTAAAATAGCATCTATGAGTAGGACATAATAGTGTCTAAAAATTCTACAAAAGCTGATACAACACACAGCATGTTCTGAGAGCTAAAGATCTGCTTGGGGCACGGGTCACAGAAGGGTTTTATAACTGCAAAAGAGGGTCATTCTGTCATGCTTTTTGAGATTTCAAAAAAGATTTACTTACTCCAAGCAGGAGCATTTGATGTTACATGCCTGTATCCACACAATTTAAATAGGAGAATGGCCTCTTACCTCCATTAGCTACATTGAATTTGATGCCAAAGTCTCCAGCTGGGCCTCCTGGGTTGTGGCTTGCAGTGAGAATGATCCCACCGATGGCTTTTATCTTCCTGATTATGCAGGACACCGCCGGCGTGGAAAGGATGCCATTATGTCCAATGACCAGTCGTCCTATCTGTGAAACAGGTAAGTTGTTAAGTTTGAAATGGGAATTGAAATACATAACAAAAAAGAAATAATATATCCAGCTCCTACGTGCGTTTCAGAAAGCACCTTTAATTTGTACTCTGACTATTCTGCAGTATTTATTTGTAATGTCTCTATTTTGTAAGGCCTGACTAATAAAAAAAAGGTACCCATTGGTATTGTACCACACCGATTTTATGGATTCTAAGAGAGTTAAGAAGTACTTTGCTAACTTGCTTGGTTATAAAATCAAATATGATTGTTAGTATAAAAATACCCAATTCAAATACACAGCAGAACCTCACAAAGTCTCAGATCCTAAATTGAAATCTAGCCTATTAGAAATATCCTTATAATTTTTAACTTTTCCCTCATCTTAATATGTCTTCTGGTCCTTGCAATATACTGTTTGGGGCCTGCTAGAAAGGAGTGGTTGACACTGAGGAAAAGCTGTGAGTAAGGGGCTTTCGGCCTGGCATGCAGAGGTTATCACAGCAAGCATAACTAGTCTGAGGTAGGCTTTAAAACCTGCAACCTTCAGAGGCGCCAGCCACAGCTACTGTTGCATACCAGAGCGACCAACACAGCCCCCCAAAACACACTGGCACTCAGGGTCTGGGATTTAACTGACCTGAGAAAAGTGCCTCACATAGAACAGAGTGACGTTGGTTTTGTCTGTAACCAGAGTGACCTGACCTCAGGTCAGCTGCTTTGAAGCACAGTCTCCAAGAACTTATTTTAGTCAAAGGTCTGTTCATTGTGATCATTTCTAGGTATGCATCATTCAACAGGACTGTCTGTTATCACATATCTAGACACTAGAGAGCTAGAACAAGGCATTTGACTGCAGTAGGCTGGACATCACAGCAATTCGCTGACTCATTAAGCTTTATGTGATCAGTCCTTTTCTATAAATAGTGAATTACCTACTATTTTACACAGGCATCTGTAATGATGACCCAGCACACTGTCGCTCTTCTGCTCCTGCCACTGGTGCTCTGCTATTCATTAGGCTAAATGCTTAGCTTGCTGCCTGTAACTTACTGCCTGTACTGGCCAGATTTGAGCCTGGGGAGCATGAAGAGTATTCCACCAAACTCTTTCAGAAGCGTATCCTTATAAGGTGTTGGTTCTGGATACACACACTGCTGGGGAAATCACAGCCTGAATGTTACATGCCCCTGAGACTTACTAGTTTATATGTGCGTAAGATGTCCAAAAAGGGTTGTAGCGTATCATCCACAAATGCTAAACATACTAACTGTAGATATTAATGATTGACAAATTATTTTGTACTTGGATTGGAATGCTCAGACTTTCACAAACACTTCCAACAGCCAATTGAAAGTGTTTTAAGGGGCTGTGGCAAAAAGTAAATGCATCTTGGCCCCTGGCCATCTCTTTGGGTTTCCCCCTGCTGCTGGCCTGACCGTGAGGTTGACCAGAGGAAAGCAGCGCGTGGGCAGGAAACGGCTGGAGGAGGGATGGCACAGCAGATAAGACATGATGCTCTTAGCTGGACCGACAGAAAAATATGCACTCTCCCAGAACTCTTTCCAAAGATGTGATCATTTTGAGTCGTGTCAGATCTGCTGCCAAATAGAAGATTAATGTTCAGTTATGCTCCCATTTTTTGAGTTTTTTCCCTTTTAATGACTTAAAAAAAACCTCAAATACCAAATACAGGCAAATAAACGCTCTTCACTTTTGTCAGCCCCCTATTATTTGGCAATGTGAAAAAACAGCCATGTGAAAAAACCTGAACTCTGCAAATGCAAAACAAATAAGCCTAGCATGAGGTACACTGTCATAGTTATTATATGTATTAATAAGATCTAGATAAGACTTAAATAAAGAAAAAATTAGACATGTCCCTTGACAAATGCTGCCCTTTACATTCAGACATAAGCTTTCGTCTAATATGACTTAAAAAGTACATGTAAAGTACTATAAAGTACTATAAAAAGGATATAAAAGGATATAACATGTATATACCAAAACAAAAATGTAAAAGGATTTAACACTTTATCACAAGTGAAATGTCTTATTCTGTTATAGGGGCAGCCCAGCAAGAGCAACAGCCATTTAAGCAAGATTTCATAGCAAATGAGTAGATAATTGTCATATTAAGCCATCTGCAATGGCAAAACTTAACAGAAACATTATACCATGAAGGATTATAGATAAGGGCTGAAGGGATGAGAGTCAGGAGTTCTAACCGTGCATACTTTACTGTCATATGGACAGTGTTTATGCTTTTTCCCCCCTTTGCCCCGGTAAGAAGAAAGAAATTCTTATAACAAAGACTCTATGGTGCGTTAACTGTTTAAACCCACTACTGCTAGAGGTAGTTTGAGATTAAAAACAGTTTTCCTCACCCCATTGGCAGCAGCCATCTGAACGATTACTTCGATAGCAGCTCGGCTGAAGTATCTTCCATCGCTGCCCACGACCATGGTGCATCCCTGACGGTCCCTCAAGTCTATGGAGGAGAGGACACTCTGGATGTAGTTCTGGAGGTAGTTCTTCTTGCTCTCAAACACAGCTGTCTTCTTCCTAAGCCCGTTGGTCCCAGGTCTCTGGTCATCGAACGGGGTGGTCTGGACGGTCAGGACGGGTATGGGGTTGGTCTCCATGTCTTTCAGGACGGAACTGGATGTTCTTGCTTTGAAACGAGCTGCTGCTGGTCTGGAGGAGCTCTGAGAAACTTTTTTCACTAAAACACCAAAAGCCGAGGAGCGCACATGTGCATCAAACTGTGGCTGAAGGAAGAAAGATTTGTTAAAGCTCAGCAGTGCTGGTTTAGTCTAGCTGTCTCTGGGAAGGTTTCTGTCAAGAGGAAAATCAGGGAGGGCTCGTTCAGTCATCGCCCCTGACAGAAATAACCTGAGGTGCGCGCGCGCGCGAGTGTGTGTGTTTGTGTGTGTTTGTGAGCATGTATTTATCTCATTGTGAGACAAATCCTATCGTAATGATAGGAATATTTGAAAATCTGTAGTGGAGACGTTTTGTTGGTCCTCACAAGAAAAAGGTGCTGTCAACATATTTCCATATTTCTTCTTTCGTTTAAAAATATAAAACAGACTGGTCCATTGTAAACTTTAAGTAGCATCATCACTTAACTGGAACATTTTGATTAGAAAATATAATTTACATAGCCTACTTTTAATGCACGTTGCCACTTCATGGCTTCCGTGGCTTATCAGAGCAACTCTGTTTAACTAAAAAAGAAAAAATGCAAAAAGGCGTTTATGATGACATTAATGAAACGGAAACTCTTGATTTCTCTATAGTTTTGTGCACGGCTCTATAGCTCAGTGGTTAGAGCACTGGTCTTGTAAACCAGGGGTCGCGAGTTCAATCCTCGCTGGGGCCTTAGGTTCGGCTTAGGAGGACCTGGTGGTCTATTGTTTAGAGAGTTAACATATAATTGGTCGTGGCCCTGAGTGCCTTTAAGTATGGTACACTGCTCCCCGGGTGCTGTATTCCTGGCTGCCTGCTGCTTTACTTGGTAAATGGGATAAATGCAAAGAAAGAAGTTCACACATGATTACAGTACAGACTAATACTGCCGACTGCACAAAATGTTGTCCTGTCCAGTTTTGTTGCTCTTATTTTTCATGCGTTTTTGTATTGCACGCACTTATGTAGTCTTGTGGTGCACTTCTGTACTGCGTACTGTGTGTGTATATGGTTGAAATGACAATAAATCTACCTGACTTGACTATAAAGAGGAATTTGCTTATAACTCGTTCATTAAGGGCTTTGGATCATTCATTAAGGTTTGAGATGGCTCACTCTAAAGAACGGCTTAACCACTTCTCCACAGCGATTATGACAATAAAAAAGGGTTGGGATGCCAGCAATGAAATTACAGCAATTTATTTGGTAAAATAACCCTAACCCTAACCCTAATCCATACAATTTTGCATACCACACTCGGTATGTAACTGTATCTTTTAATGGCTTTTAAAAATTGCCTATGTTTTAAGGTCAGCAACTTCTCACAAAACTATAAGCTATCTGTGAGGCAAGCCTTAAGGCATTAAACGCTTCAGCTGCCTAGTTTCTAACAACACCATGGCAAGTTTCAGATAAACTTTGTTCTGATGTTAGCAATTCAGTTTTTGAAATGAGTGGAATTCCCCTTTAAACAGTAAATTATTCACACACACACACACACACACACACACACACACACACACACACACACACACACACACATACACACAAACC
>JBBPDB010000017.1:13168228-13183817 GCA_037974465.1 Brachypetersius altus | reverse complement strand
ATTTTAGTTTCTCTACATTATTAAAAAAAGGAATTTACAAATATTCCCCTTTAACCAGCAATCACTCTCTCAAACTAATTTACTTTACTTAAAAGGTTACTTTAAATATCCAAAAGTGTACTTTTCAAAATTAATATCACATCAACATGCTAAAAGTAAATAAACTGAAAACTGTAATTTAGGTTAATTATCCGTGTCACTATGATGCACAGAATTACTTCTTTTCTTTCTCTGTTACAGACCTGCAGTCCCAGCAGGCTGCTTGTGGTCTTTTGGGGAACTCCTGCGCCCTCTTGTGGGCATTTCAGAAACAGTGCCATGCCTAAAAGTGCCACACTGCTTTTCACTTTCACCAACTTAAGTGCGGTAATACCCTTGAACTGCACTTCTTTACAACAGGGCCTCATTGTTAACCAATAAAAATACATTGAAATATTCAAGATCCATATTCAAATATGAATGCCACTTTAAAATGTTTATATTTTCCCTTTTTTCTTTCATTATTCTGAAGAAAATAGCTATTATTTGTTGAAAATGTATTTGCAGCTAAGCAAGTGCAACTTTGTTGCAAACTGAAACAAGCCACGTCCACATTAGGTTTTTTTTTAAATAATATAATAATCACATTTATTTTTTGAAGGACACAAAATAAGCATTTTTAACAACACAATTTAAATGGATTTAAAAGTATTACAGACATTCACATATATATTAACATCCTATATATACTATATTTACATTAAAGCTGTAGAAACAAATGTGTTTGGCTATACAAATGAAACACAGTGTACCTGTAAAGGACACTGGTATACAAAACAGCAAATGACTTTTTCTGAAATAATGACATTTCCAGCAGTCCGGGAGTTAGGAGTTAGGAGTAGGCCACCCTGAGTGTTTCTGCAAATGGTACTGTGGTCAGAGCAAAAGGAGTCCTGGCCCCTGGGAGCCACTGTGGAACCACACAGGATGGTGGTGGGTGTGGATAGAGGTACTCGAGTGGAAGTTGGGGGATGGACGGCTTGTGTCCAGCAGGACTTGATTTAGCCATGATACTGTCGATACTGAAAGAGCATTTCTGAGCTTGGCTTTCAGGCCTTTGTTCAGGGAGACTGGGACAAGGCTTTCCGGCCTTAATGTTGGAAGCATTCTGAAACTGAAAACATGGGGATGGCACAACCATGCTATCTTGGGTTGGCACAAATCCGAGAGGGGCAGCATGTGTTAACACTCGTCCAGACACGCAGTAAGGTCTCCCATAGGGTCGGTAACCAATGTTCGGGTAAAGTAAAAGTCCGTCTTTGGCGTATTCAGGCTGGCTCCTCTTAAATCTCTTCCTTCTCCGCAAAAAGCTGCCATTGTCGAACATGTCCTCTGAAGCAGGGTCGAGGGACCAGTAGTTGCCCTTCCCTGGATTGCCTGGTTCCCTTGGAATTTTGATAAAGCAGTCGTTGAGTGATAGGTTGTGCCGGATGGAGTTCTGCCAAGCTGGGAATTTGGCCTTGTAATAAGGGAACTTGTCGCTGATGAAGTGGCAGATGCCACTCAGGGTCAATTTCTTCATGGGGCTTTGGAGGATTGCCATGGTGATGAGGGCAATGTAAGAGTATGGAGGTTTGATGGAGCTGTTCCTCTGCTGGCTTAGCGTTGAGGCTTGGGCTGAGGTTGGTGAAGCTGAGGTTGGGCTTTGTGAGCCAAAGCTGCTCTCGCTTTCAGCAGAAGACTCCTCTTCAGAACTTCCTCCTTCCAAGTTGGCCTCCACTGAAGACACATCCATGAAAACCCCAGATAAGGTTCCTCGAGCCATGGCTGTCTCTTCCTCTACTGAGAAGTGGGTTGCTTCATCTGTGGAGAGGATCATTCCACAGGCTTGTAGCGGGCACTGGCTCTCTGAGTTTGTGTAGAGGTCTGACTCTGTGGCTGGTGGTCTATCAGGAGAGTGGAGGTGCGGCCTATTTATGAGGCTCCAGCAGCCCGGCCTGCTGCAGGACATCCAATAGGAGCACAGAGCCACCACAGGGAGCCTCAGCTTTATCCCAGGTGTGGGAGCTTCTGATTTGGTGTAGAATCACACAAAGCTCACACAGTTCACTTTATATTGTAATCACACAAGAAAATGTAGGTTAGGTTAGGTTTGGGCATTGTAAGCCAATGAATAAAAAAAAAGCATACATAATTTATTTCTAAGATATATAGGGTAGGCATTAATATCTATGAGCTAAAGTGTGGTCAACGCTGTTTTTGGGAGTAACCAACTATAACACTTCTGTATTTGAGTCAGATACATTTACATGACGCTCTTATCCAGAGCGACGTACATCAGTGCTTAAGAATTCCGCAACTGTTTCTTATCTGAAAACAGCTTAAATCTGAGTCAGATTTACCTTGTTCTGTGAAGTAGTTAAAGCATTCCATCACAGTGAAGTAGTTAAAGCATTCTATCACACTATAAACAGAGTCAATGTAGCACACAGGTTGTGTCTGCTATTCCATAATATGGAACTTGTGAAGAGATCTTGCGTTTGAAAAATGAGCTATAATAAATCATTATTATTAAAGTATATTTGTAATTCAAATGAAGTTAGCTATAGCGACAGGTTGAAGTATGAATTAACTCAGAACGGTCGCAATAGCAGGGACTGTCTAACCGTTAGACAGCGTAGGAGCCCCGGGCCGCTCGGTAGCGCCCCCCTTGGCTGGTGGGCCGATTTTGCAAACAGGCGGGTGGTCTGGTCATGAAAATGGCCGTGGCTGTGAGTGTTCCCTGCTGCGTCCCAGAACAGCAGCACAGAGGCACTGAACGGCCCCATCAGCATAAGAATAGAGGAGGAAACGCTGAGAGCCCCAGCAGGGCGCGGATACGTGTTACCAGCACTGATCAGATCTCAGCTGCAAATGAGAAAGAGACACTTCCTCACCTGGGGGGAGCTACTGTCATCCATGAACATTTATGATCCCGAACAAATGGACCATACAAACACACCACGGAACCCAATGCAAAGCTGTATAGTGTGTATATGGGTGTCTCTCTTTCTCTCTCTTTCTCTCTCTCTATATATATATATATATATATATATGTGTGTGTGTGTGTGTGTGTGTGTGTGTTTCTCATACAACAAGGGATGACAGAGTATTTTCGCATAGGACTACAACTAGCTGGTCTTTCATTTTAATATCCCTACTACCTTCCTTATACATCCTTATTAAACACTTCTGTTAGGCCATGTTGGCTAAAAAGAGTTCTGATGTTCTCTGCACTACCATGCAGATGTGAGACTTTCCAGTATTAAAAGTAGGTTAAGTGGGTGCTTGTGGTAAGTGAATAGTTCACACATTGTAAGAGACAAAACAAAATGTCACCCATAAAGACAAATCACATCAGCTCAAGTTAAAGTTTATTTTGCTGTGATGATTTCCTTTATTTTAAAAGTCACAAACTGAATGTGTAACTGACAAAATTAATATAATTTACTTTTAATTAAATACTTTGGATTATGTTATCTTTGAAACATCTTACAAACACATATGAGGTGTAGAAATCTGTTCACAAATCAGTTTGGTTTTTAATTTTTTTTAATCCAGGCCTCTTTTAGAGTAGAAACTTAGTGTTTTTAAGTTTCACTGAAAAAATGCACTGTTAGGTTTCTCTTTAGACAGCATTTTCTGTAATATCCAAAGTATCTGCATCCAAAAACTGCATGTTGAAGTCACAAGTATTCTGCAACAATGCCACAGTTCATTTAAACACCACCAAACCTTTCTACCACAGTCACAAGCACATAAACTGGAGTACAGTGCCAGTGTTCTGTGCATGGCACCACACTATAGGATCTAATTCATATTTGAAAACCACCATTGATAAGCACCTTATAACACAGTGTTGGTGTAGCTGTGCTTTGCCCGTAATCCTTTAAAAAAAGATAGGTGGCAAAAAACAGATCCTAGGTCAGTCAGCCTCCTCACTTTTAGAAGCTTCTACTCATTTGAGACTAGAGTGAGGAATTCTTTCTTCAGAATGTCTCCATCCAGATTTCGGCCTGAAAAGAAGAAATGCATATATCTATATTCTGCTGGAACAAAAATGGTACAAAACATGATATTTTTTTAGGTTAATTTTGGCTTGTAATGCACCTATCCAAGGAAATCTGAGTCTGTAGGTTTCTCTACAATGCACTTGGTTTCACATGAAAGCCTGCTGAATGATCGGATAGAATGTTTATTTCCCAATATAAGAAAATATATTAACCAATCAATTAAAAATCTTAAATAATCAATTAACAATCTTTTAAATAATCAATTAACAATCTTTTAAATAATCAAGTCTTGACAAGCTTTAGTCTCATTCCATAAACCAATTCTAAATTTTCACAGAGAACTTATGAATGGAAATATGATTGCCTACAGATAAGAGACATATGTCTCACCAATGAAGACCAGCCTGTTCACCATTGGCTCTCCATCTGCCCAGGCCTCGGGCATCTCATCAAGCTCATAAAGCTCGTGAACACCCTGCAGCATGGCCCTCTTCTGCTTCCCCTGGAGAGACACGATGCCCTACCACACACATCGGTGTAATCAATAATTGCATTCTACTTTAATGTAGGAACAGAACAGTAGAGAAGAAATGCATGGCAAAAATACATCCTGTGGTTGACAGTGATTCTGACGTAATTTGGCTTGTTGAAATAACTTCCAGGTTTGTTATCAGAATAACAGCAAATGCTCACCTTCAGGCGAATGATGTTCATAGGTAATCCTGCTTTGTTCGTAAACATCTTTTCCCATAAAAGGTTCTAGAAAGACACAAACAAAAATGGTAATCATAATCATATCAAAGTTTTGTAAAGTTACATGTTACATTTGTTACGTATGCTACCTGATGTATTTTAGTGTGAGGTATACGTACCTGAATAAACACGTTTAAATGGTCCTCAGATACACTTCCAGGTACTTCAAAAGTTACTGTTAATATATTCTATAATAGACAAAAAAAACTAAATTAGTTTGCCTGAAAATGTGAAATATTTTATTATTACATTTTTATGGTGCATTAGAAAAAAGTGAAAATATGATGGAAAACTGACTGAAGATTTGGTAGGAGAACAAACTGATTTTTTAAAACCCTCCAGAACTGAAAACTGAACTGTATCAACAAAGAAACGGAGCAAGACAAGCATTACATTCTGGACCACAAACACATCTAATGTCTTATCACCAAATGTGTCAAAAGGTTGATTTCCCCAAGAGCTCAATATCAGCTTTAGCACACAATCTTAGCCAACTTGTCTTGCTTCACCCCCAAACTTGTGAACTTCCCTGGGGCATTACAAGGCCACTTTGCAGATATTTAAACCATTGTTTAACAGTGTTGAAGTTACACACTTCCTTTTTTCCTCTGGAATAACAACAGAAAACAGAGCACTCGTTTGCATGAAAAGAGCAATGGGGCTCGTCTCGGTGAGGGCAGGGGAGGGGGTGGTTAGGTAAGATGCGGGAAAAGAGAGCCCAATGCTAATACTAAAACAACCCCAACGCCCCCTGCAATTAGCCCCTACAGTGAATGCGGTGAGAAGATATAAGGAAATGGAACACATTTAACCTTGAGTAAATCCTAGCCCAGGAGGAGGAAGCCAAGCACAGCTGAATTCTGTACAGTACCTTTACATTTAAAGCCATGACATCCCGACATATTTCATGCTAATGGCTTCAAAACCAAGCCAGTCTGGCTTTTTTCAGTAATCTCCATGTGAGCTTTTGGGCTGTTTTATAAAATTGTTTTACAGGAAATAACAAGTGTCAGTTTGTCACGCAGTGATTAGGCATAGTCCTGATATATACAACATTCTGAATGGAGATTTTCCATTGAAAGGAAAATTTCCCTTAATTTGTGTTTGGGGAAACTAGCCTTAAATACAGTAAACAAAATCAGTCTAAAATCTAAAATATGTCCAGTAATGTTTCGAATGTTATAGTAGCTATATTCTGCAGAGCAATATGTTGTTGGCTTCAGAATCAAAAGTTGACTGGTCAAGAACTTCTAGACAGATCCTGAAGAACATAAAGCTTACCCCTTTCAAAGCACTGAATGGCCCACAAGACCAAGGAAGGAAATAGTGTTTAACATGCAAGTGAGAGAATTGATTGTATCTTAAAGCCAGAATGTCTGTATGGAGGGGCACCTTTCCCTTCACTGTATTCAGAGGCACATTTAAAAACAAAGGTAACAAAAGTGTTTTTGAACCAGTGCTATAGAATAATACTTAAGAATCTTACAGTGAAACTCATGTAAAATGTCCTTAACGGTTATGTCATGAATGACTCAAAAGACTTCAGTAAAACTGCTCCAAAAACCCTTTCAGCCACCTTTATTTTTAAAGTGTCTGTGTGAGCAAATCTAATGTCTTTACACAAATCACCTTGTCAAGATGAGGTTGTGTTGTGTTCACTAGCTGCAGCTTCTCAGTCAACCTAGACAAAACAAAACACAGGATTTCAGGGCCATTTCAATATGAAGTAAAAGCAGTGACTGATGGGAAATTCCTTTAAAACTCAATGCCTTTTTACAGATGTACAGTCTTAGAAAAATCCCTTCAAAGGGATTTAATCACATGCCTTACAGGTCAGGGAGGGAAAGCAAGCAGGTTTTTGTGGGTAAAAAGAGTAGAATGCGAGAAAGTAAGGAGTAAAAAGAGAGAAGTCCATGACCCCTAAGGGAGGGTAAACGTTGCCCTCTGGATTATTCTCTGCTGGGAGTACCACACAGGCAGAGCGGAGGGGGGTTTCCCCAGACAAGCGGCCGCCCCTCAGGGGGGCAAATGGGGCACGGTGAGACTGAAAGGGTCTGTGTGTGGACACACGTCTGAAGAGTCCTCCCCTCTCTGGAGCTTCTCTGCAGTCAGTGTTTTAATCCCACGCAGCTGGCCTCTCCCATTCACATTAACACTGCTTCACTCTGTTCACTGGATAGCAACTATCTTGTGTTGTAACGCAGGTCATCTCATTAAAGAACCACTTTGTGGGGATGAACAAGTAATCTATTTTTTGCTCCCAAAGTTTGCCATTGTTGTTGAGCGTATGTGGCTTTCCTAACAGTATACACAATTTATGTATGATTTAAAGCTTTAGTAGGTAGTATTATTTAATGCTGCATGTTTTGTGACTGTAATGCTGATTTTCCAGAGGATCCAATATGCAATCAAACCCACCAACTATTATTATTTTTTTCCTTTAAAACTTTTTTGCAATTACATACCGACATGCACGTTTCAGATGAATGAAATGCAACACTCTGAAATGGTGGTATCACAATCCAACATTTGGTTCAAAAAATGCCAAAAATTCCTATTTCTATAGTGTAAACACTAAATATGCCCCTGAAATACTTTACTTTCATTTTAAACTCAGCTTAATACATTACACTTAAAATTGTGAAGGTAAACCCGTACCCGTACTGTACAGAGTGCACTGAACTGCTGTCTCAAATGTATGCAGTGCTAGATTGTAAAGCACTGATGTTACCCTGTATATACAGTGCTGCAATTCATGCAAGCACATTTCAAAAGTACAAAAGTATTGGGAGAAGTACCCAAGTATTGGGTGAACTAGTCCCCTTGTGTGAAGGATATTTGCAGTGCCCGCATTATTGTGGGGATTTCCACGTAGAACTACGGCTCTCAAAAAAAATTGGCGCGAGACTAAATCTACGCTCTCAAAAAAAATTGTCATGATCACTGTATATGAGTATTTTGGATACATGAGAACCTCGCCTACAGTACTGCACTGTCACAAGTTAAATAGAGACCACGCTCTTGCTCACATTTTGATCAACAAAGCTATTAACCGATGCCATACCTTACACCATCTTTTGTGTCGAAGGAATGAAGATCTAAGACCTGAGACAAATCAACCCTGCAAGAGGAAATGTCAGGTTATTTTTAGGTCAATTTAATAAGGGCAACTTGTTTAAAAATAAGCTCATAGTGAGCAAAGGGTACTGAAAACTCCCACCTGTTTCAGAATATGTTCATAGAGTAAAAAGATGAATAAAATAATCATGCTACTCCCTCTAATAGAACAATGATTGCTCGGCTGTGAAATCAGTGTCAGCTCAGCCAGCGGAACAAGTAAAGGCAGCAGAAACAAACGGACAAAGGTCCTCCTGTAATATCTCGCTTGATGTGTTTCATTTTTCTTACCAGAACAGAAAACTGTGTGTATGTGTTCTTCTAATGACTGGTGGGGATGAAAACAATTCTTGTATCTACACGCATACATACACACACACACACAAATGCCATTGGCAGAAGAAACTCGCCTGGATCTCTGCGTTTCCAAAATTTTGACAAGGCCGTTAATGCACCTGGATAGGAGGGAGAAGGGAATTCACCAAGCAGCCAGGTTACACTTCAAAAAGGCTTCTGAATACAATAACAATATACATGTTTTAGGTTTGTTACAATTTACATAAAATTTTACATAATTTATTGAGGGGTTAATGAGGGGTGAGGCTGTGACCGCATACCTGACATTTTCTCGGAGCTGACAAAGCTCAGCCTCGTTCACCAGATCAGTCTTATTTATAATGGTGAGATCTGCAAGGGCTATCTGCCTGAAAGAGAGAAAGACCAACATCAGCACACATGGCTCAAAACAGATATCCTTTTCGAATGTTTGTGTGTCTTGAGTGTGTGCTTCTTATCAAGCATTTAAAGATTAGAGGACAAAGGAAAAGTACTGTTGTCTTTTAACATATTGTAAGGAAGAGTGCGTGAGGGAGTGAATGAGTGAGAGGGAGAAAGCGAGAGTAAACAAGATACAGATCAATGCAATGACGATCTAAGCTGTATCACTTTTCACACTCTTTATTATGTTGTTCTATACCCTATCCACTATTGTGTCCAGAAGAGAGTGTATGTGTGTTTGTCTAGGAGTGTAAACCCGCTCTTTGATGTCCTACGTCCATTCCTTCTCTGTTGTTTTACAGTGTGTGTGTGGCATAACACAAGCCATGCTCAAAAGGTGGCACCATTTTGTTCAGTGGGAAAACATAAACAGAGAACAGAAGCAACACAAACAGTCTCAGACACTTGGGAACATTCCAGCATGCCATAGAAACTTCCAACAACTTCTCTACCACCCAGCTACAGCAGGTAAGGTGTGGGGGCTCAGAAATAGAAAACAGCTCTGTAGTCAAATGCTTAAGAAAACCAGTAACCAGTCATATGAGATATTAAAGAGAAGAGAATATGGTTTGACAGAATATGGTCTGACATTTGGTTACTCATCAAACAAAGCTTCAAAAAGTAAGCCTGAAATGAATTACTCAGCTACAAATGACATCACTAGCGTATTACTCAATGCAGAGTTGTGCAAGAATCCAAGAAATATCTTGACATGGTTCCTTAAATAGCATAAGACTTCTAGTGTAAACTGTTCAAGCTAGCAAAGATCTGAAACCTCTGTTATAAATGGTTAACTGCCACGTTTAGTTACAAATAGATTTTTTTCCCCCTTAATCTTGGAAGGGCAAATCACAGATCTTGCTGGTGATAAAGATATGATCACCTTTTACTGAATAAGGAAGAGACAAAAAGTCTGGATTCTGAAATCCCCACCATTGCCATGTGTTTGAAAGAATGGTTTTAAGTTACTGTATGCATTCTTGTTTTTCAGGATGAAAATATTCCTTGCATATACATTTTTGTTTTTTACAGTAAACCAACAGAAAAAGTTGCAAGTAAAACAGACAATACAGAATATAAATCAAACACAAAGGCAGATCATCAAATAAATAACTATAGTGAGATTTCTGGTATTTTTATGATCATTTAATTTTTTGAAGGAAGAAGGTTCTGTAACAGCCATTGAAAAAGTAACGGTCCCTAATAAGACCCTAAATAACAGCCACCATATTTGAATGTTGGTACGATGATGTAAAACGCTGTTAGCTTTACTGCAGGAGAAATGAGACCCCTGTCTTCAGCTCATCAATCCACAGAACATTATTCCAAAAGGCTTGGAGGTCATCAAGGTGTTTAGAGTATATGTCCCACTTGGACAGAAGTTAATTAGAATTCTCGCAAGGATACCATTTTGGGATACCTTATTGTAAAATCATGAACACTGGGCTTATTTGAGGCAAAATGAGGCACTTCATTAGATGCTTATCTGGGCGCATTTGTGATTTCCCACGAGTTGTCTCCACTGTTCGAGGAATTCCAGTATGCTGGCCACTTCAGGGAAGCTCATTACTGTTTCAAGTTTTCCTCATTAAGAGAAAACGGGTCTCAGCTTTTGATAATGTACCCCCTGTTATGACCTTTCAGCCTCCACCACATCGAAAGAAGTGTTGTATTTGGTAATGTTTAGATTCAACAGGACTGGCAATAATCAAACCTGGTTGTGTCTAATTGGACCCAATTATCAACTAAATCTGTTTAATTGAGTAACTCAGCATGCAACTACTTTTTCATAAAGGGCAATGTGGAGTTGGACAGTTATAACATTTTTCCTTCAGTAAAGAAAATGATCGCTGAAAACTATCTTTTGCACTCAGGTCTTTGCCATACATTTAATTTTGTTTGCATATCAATATCATAGTTAAATGTGAAATATTAATAACAGACGAGGTAGATGTTTTTGCACGGCATCAAAAGTAATACAGCTTTAAAAAATACTCTATTACTGGATGAACATCCTGGGAAAAAAGTCAACCCTGATAAAGATGTGGGGAGTGCCAACAAAAAATTCTGAATTTTTCTAAGGCAAGACCTACACAACAGCACCTCCTCACAGCTCACGAGGGAGGAAAGACTCAATAAACTGCCACCTCTCAAAACCAGCCAGTTTGCCTGTGTTTTTTTTTTACTGATATGAAGTACAGCAGGTGAAAATTCTACTACATAACATTATTCCTGTTCTGATCAAAGATGAAAGGATATTTACCTCGCAGCTTCATTTATAAGGCCATCTGGTTTCTCTTCGATCAGATGCTGCAAAATAAAAAAATGTTTTTTAAAATGTGTGCTTTAAAATGTTTTGCACGTGTACACTAATATTAACACAATAACACCTGTTCAAATTACTTAAGAAAGAGACTCATTGAACTAAACATTACGGAGAAGAAAAATGAAGCTGCAAATAAGTGTTACCACAAAAAAAAATGTCAGTATTAGTAATCAAGTAATCTACCCATTGATGTTTTTAAAGGTCAAAGAATGAAAGTGGACTTAACCAACAAGTAAGAAACTATGCAAAGTTTTTTAATGACACAAAATACTTTTTATATAACGGCAAACTAGAAAGTCTTTAAAAGGACATTTAATCCAGTAATATCATAATATTGCAATAGGTTGTCTGTACTACTTCTGGCCCCTTCCCACTCTTAAGAATTAATTTAGATTAAAAACTCTGGGACATTTAAGCTCTGACAAATGTCCAACCCGTCAAAGAAAAGAAAGTGACAATTCTGAAATGAGAAGGGAATGGTACAAACTTGGTGCAGGAATCCAATCACCAAACTCTGATCACTTCTAAACAGTTTGCTTATTGAAAATATAATCTATTCCAGTTTTTCTCTCAGACTGGAAGGGCATGTATCGGAAAAAAAGGGGAACGTTTTATTGACTTTGTTAAATCTGTAACAACATTGACCACGGAGAGCAGGCCTGTGTCATTTTTGAGACCCATCATGACTGTCCGTCGAACGCTGGACACAAGCACTCAGTCTCCATGACAGTAATGAAATAAAATCCAGAAAATGTCCAGGCCAGTCAACCCTGAAGGGATCGGGAGGAGATCAGGTCTCATTTGACCCCCATCCCACCATGAACACATGCGCATGCACTCACGCACATACACACCTCACTCCTTCTGATGAGCACATCAGGCTTCAGTGTGCGAGGGGCGCAGAGGTGACAGGCCCATTAGAGTGATCTGCACGGATTCCCACAATTCCTGCAGTTTCTATCTGCCCCTCCCTCTCCTCCGCTCCCCAGAGGGTCTGAACAGGCCGAGGTGCCACCAGGACCATAAACGAGGGCGACCTGCTAGGCCTGACACCCTTTAAATGATGCCCTATTATCCAGGTGTCACTATCACTGTCCTTCTCAAACACTGCGGTGAAGGAAGCTAGGTTTGGGGAGGGGTGCAGAAGAACGGCCACTTCACAAATTCAAGTAAAGTAATGCCGATGGGTCATCTTACCAAACTGGCTTTACTCAAAGAGGTGCGTTTCGCCAACAACCTTGTAACAGCATGCCTGTTAATTTCACCAAGGTTTCTCACACTATCAAAAGGCGAGAATCAACACAAGTCTCTAATTATGTTTTCTGATTCCCTCATTATATTAGATTAATAATGGTGCACCATGTTTCAAGCTAGATACATTTTTTTATTCTGTAGTGACATTTAAAATACATTTTGTGTTAAAAATGCCAACATTCTGTCTGTCTGATTCACCTGGCTCAGCTAAATGGCCCTCTTAACAAATTAAGCTAAAAATGTAAAAAATTAATTAAAAATGGAAAATAAGGAATCTGCATTAGGGGTGTATCAGTGAACTTGTTACACAATCATTTACAATTATTGGGTGTTTACAATTAAGCTAGTTATTATATCACTGTGTATGATTATAGTTACCTCACCTGAGACTTTCCAAAGATATCAATTACATTGTCTCCCCAAACTAGCAACCTCTGATTCTCACCCAATTACACTGTAATAGACTTCACATTTCTCAACATACAGTTCTTTTTAATTATCGCAACTAAAATCTGGCATGAAATAAATCAACATATTTTGACCATAAAAAAAGAACAATTTTGTAAACAACTGCTTAGCAACTCATTTTGAACCAAACTAGGTGCGTTTTTGTGTGCAATTGTGTTTTCAGTTGGCTAATAATCATGTTATAATGAAAAAGAACATAGAGATTTAATTATGTGCAGGTGAAGCACACACTACAACGAACTCTGCACTAATACTTTAATCTTATTACTGTGACACCATAAAACTGTAATATTTTAGACTAGGTCATCATACCTTGAACAGGTCAAAATGTGACACGTTTATTTGCAATATTCCCAAAATAAAAAACATTTCTCTAAATGTTACTTAACTCACCTCCAATCCATATTTTGCATCAATAACAGTAATAATGCCTGAAACAGAAATGAAAACTCTTTATCAGGAGCAACATTTTTCTTATAGTGATAGACAATAGACTTTAAGTATAATTTAAGAACACTTAAATTCATGTGTGTGATTTGTGTATATATGTGTACAGATATATCAACAAAAAAATATTAACAAAACTAATAGACAATATGAGCACACTACTATCTTTCTCTCAGTTTTCTAGAGATATTAGACCCTAGAAGTAATCATTTTCAACTTGGTTTGTAACATAAAATTCTTACCGTCTAGATAAAGATCACTGCCCAGTTCAGCATCAACCCAGAACATAGAGGCAACGGCTCCTAATGTTGAGACAGAGAAACCAAAATAATTTAAATATCACTACTGCACTACTGCATATTATGATTGTGTACTGAGATGTCACTGTATGTAAAAGTAAAATAGGAAAATTTTGCAATGGGATAGTAGAAGGAAAGACTTGCTGTGTACTTTAAAATGCATTACCGAATTTCACGGGTGGTTTGACTTTTTCAACTACAAGCTCCGTTTTGCTTGTTTTCATGCAATTCAACTTTTCTGGTTTAAGTTATTTTACAGATTCATGTGACAATGTGGGCCTATCTTGTTCACATAATGGACTTTTGTCAGGCTGTCAGGGTAGAATAAGAAAGCACTGTAAATATTTGATAGGTTATTAATGAAAGGAATGTTCTTAAAAGACATTGGATATATAACCCATTTAAGCTACAAACACACTTTTGGAAAGGGGAGGGGCTTAATTCTCATGAGATCACCACAGATTGACAGGTCTGTCTCAGCCAATGACAAGCCACTGCAATGAGCAAAGACCTGGCCTGAGAGCACTCTGTCACTCTGCCACATATGCTAAATTGTTTGCTGAACCTAGCTAGACGTTGGTCCCTGTCGCCTGTCAATCATCTGCTCGGTCTGTATGGCAGAGGTGCTGCCCTCCATGACTTCCCTATTGATTTATATGTCATCAAATTGCAAACTGTCTGATGGGGTGGGGTGGGCTTTCCTCTCAGCACACAAGCAGCCTCTGCTTGGTGCAGTGTAGCTATAAACATTTAATAACACAAATTCACAAAAACACAAACATATACAATTTTAGCTGGGTGTACACTACACAACTTTAAAAATGTTATATATTATTGTCATGAGGGCACACACACTAAGGAAAAGAAAATAAAGGTATCCCACAATTTCAGCTCCATTCTAGCTATTCTGCATAAGAAACACAGCAAAAATGCAAACTGGGGATAAATATGGTCGTGAAACATGCTGATATCACATATCCAGCAATGAGCTCATTTGTCTCAACACTCCATGAGACAGGTGGCTTTCATACACATCTCTTGGTCTTTTTGCCTCCTGGCTCTCTCACTGGCTGTTGCTTGAGTTGCTTGATTACGTAGCAAACCATCTCAGAATTTAGTATTAATAAACATTTAAGAGGCATCAAAATCAAACGTGCTTGACATCAGTGCAAAGCCTCCATACACTCTAGATTTAGATTCTGAAAATGTTTGTAAATAGCCTTACAACTGGGCTAAGATGTGGGAAAGATTAACAACAATCAATCAGTCAGACAACAATCATCCGTTTCTATTTCTAAATGTACTCTAGCTACTTTGGATGATTTCTGAAACACAAATGTGGTGTTAAAAAACAAATGATAATAATAAGGTAAAAAAAAAAAAGAAGTCAATTACCTGGATCTGCCAGTCCAGTTGTTTCGAGGAGAATATAGTCAAACTTTCCTTTCTTTTCCATTAGATTTTCAATTGCTTTCAATCCATTATCCCTGAACACAGAGCCCAAAACGAATATCTGTTAATAATGTATGAAAATGGCATCTTATGTCAATTTAGAGTACTCTTAGGTAACACTGTGAGTAAGATTTAGGCGCTTTGTTAGATAAGATGAGCTGTTGACGGTACACTAAAATAAATGTTCTTAACACAGACCCCCACAAGTCAGTGTTTATGCATAATCTAGTCCACCCTTGGTTCAGGTGTGTAGAAAGTTAAAACAGAATAAGCACTAGTGGATGCTAAAGCTATACTAGAGTACTTTTGTGACTCATATGTGTGTACTACTTCATTATGTCCTGGACAAGGGAGTCATACTTCACTGAGCAGCACAGACAGCCATTCCTGAGTTCCAGCCACTCCTCATATAGTTCTCCAGCCTGGCTCACGGCCAGGGATTTCTCCAGGGCACTACCTACATGCCAAAACCACATACATAAGTCAGGAATGTGTTGTTTTTTTTTTTTTTTAAATGATTATATGATCACACTGAATACATTACAGGGAGTGCAGAATTATTAGGCAAATGAGTATTTTGTCCACATTATCCTCTTTATGCATGCTGTCTTACTCCAAGCTGTATAGGCTCGAAAGCCTACTACCAATTAAGCATATTAGGTGAT
>JBBPDB010000017.1:13155028-13165791 GCA_037974465.1 Brachypetersius altus | reverse complement strand
CGGTTCAATCGAGACCTCGGATTCGTGATTCGTGAGTCATTTAATGGATCCGGGTGATTCACCCGGATGAGTCGTGACTCGCTCAGCGCTAGTGTTAATGCGGCACCAGCACCAGTGTAGCTGAAAAGGGGTACAAAAGGATCTGGGATTCCTGGTGCAGTGGAGTTCCTGCTGTGTGCTGGGAATCATGCATTCCATAAATGTTTTCAATCTTAAGCATGGTTTTATAAGAACGGAGTTAAACAAACAAATATAGACGCCCACGCGCAGTACTTCACTGTTAAAATGGTTTATTAGATGTGAGGATTGTATACGGTGCAGCTTTCACCCCGTGAACACTCCTCAACACGACGCGGCGAATGAGGAGCTTCTTCAGCCCCGGATTCACACGCTGCTGAATAAGAAGCCAAACGAATAGGAAGCTGTGAATAAGTGGCCAACTTCAGCCTCACAGAAGAGCCTCAATACTTTCTCAAAGTTTGCAAACACTCCAGGGTCAAATTCTGCTTCTGAAAGAACCGAAATAACTCGGAGAGCCTCCAGAAACTCCTCTGCTTTACACGCCGCATACTCAGGGTCCGCATCACCTGCTTCACTATTGTTTGCAACTTCTAAAATATCTCTTATCAAGACGCTTCGTCCATGACCGCAAAGCGCCATGTTCGAAAGGACACAGCTTCAGATAATCGTCTCCACAAGATCCTGGCAGATCAGCGTTTGCTCCGCCCACTGATGGGTCTGACTGACAGATTCAATACATTCATGATGTGCGGAATGTTGCCAACATTAAATAATTAATTAAATGTCATTATTTAAAATGGGAAATAAAAACAGAATTACTTAAATGTGGCATTAATTATTTAAAATTGGAAATAAAAACATGTAAGTAATTATATAAAGATTTAATGACACATTTTAAGTCATTATTTAGCAGTGTATTTCCCATTTTAAACAATTAATGACATTATATATATATATATATATATAATATTGGCACTCCTGGCATTCCATAGGAGGGGAGACGTGGTGGATAGCCTTAAACGTGTGCAGGAGAATTTTAAAATGAATGCAATGTTTAACAGGGAGCCAGTGAAGCTGCTGCAGAACGGGAGTGACGTGGCGGACGGAAGGGGTCCTGGAGATGACACGGGCAGCAGCGATCTTTGAGTAAGGCCAAATAAAAGTGTATTGCAGTAATCGATCCGGGAAGTGAGACTATGGACGGAGATGATTGATGTTGTGTAGATGGAAGTGTGCAGACTGAATGACATTACTGATGTGCATTAAAAAAAGTGCTGCGGAGGATGACACTTTTCACCTGCGGGGAGGGTGAAACGAAAGAGTTGTCGATGCCACTTTGCACATTGTTCACTTTCAATATTTGCAATATTTTAGTCCACTATTTTTTTTTTTTATTTGCACAGTCCGGGAGCGACCTAGGCAGTACATTTCACTGCATAACCTGCAGGTGAGCCTTAAGGAACTTTGCTGTATTTTTGTCAAGACAACATTTGAATGTAATTTGTCCCTCTCTGTATCATTGATCTGGTCTTCACTATCCTGCATAAGCAATGTGCATTGTTTTGTTAATCAACTGTAAATTGATATTAATGAACTACAAGACGTGAGACATACACAAATGGACAAAAGTATTGGGACGCCTGACCGTTACACCAACCGGGATCTAATGTCATTCAGATACATAGACTTTAATGTGGAGTTGGTCCCCCTTTGGAGCTAAAACAGCTTCCACTTTTCTTCCTGTAGAGCATTTGTGAGGTTACTCACTGATGCTGGACGAGTCCTGGCTCGCAATCTCCGTTCCAGTTCATCCCAAACGTGTTGGATGTCTTTGAGGTCTAGTCAAGTTCTTCAACAATTAACTCCTCCAACCGTGTATGGACCTTTCTTTGCGCACTGGGGCACAATCATAGAAAAGGGCCTTTCCCGAAGTTGGAAGCGATGAAGTAAGGAACCACCTGAATTCAATAATTAAGAGGTGTGTTCCAATACTGTTGTCCCGAGAGTGTATGGACTTTTATTTTGAATCTTCGTGTTTGCAAGAATGGGAGGACCAAAGAGGAGCTGGAGTGATTTATTTCCCGGGTTTTCCAGACTCTGGTCTGTTTCTGGTAAAAAGCTAAAGAATTGATTTCGGCTGCTGTTTTTAAATATCTTTTTGTTAAGTAGAGTACACTTCGTCGTTGTGTTTCTAAAAAATACTGTAGTGTTTTTCATTGCGGTCGTTTTTATGGAAACGAGTTACATTACTAATGTTAGCTTTCCTGTTAGCCGCTTTTAGCTCCTAAAAAGTGTATTGATGAATTTCTGGTCCTCAAGTTAATTAACCTTATATTTTTGCTCCTAATAACTGATATTTGCCATATATTGTCTGTTTAGACCAGACCAATTGCATTCCTGAACATTTTTATAGCAGTTCTTGGTAATAATTTGAAATAATGTCAAAATACTAATGTCTTCACCTCACTGCTCGTGTAAAGAAGCTGCTGCATCATCTGGGAAGAAAATTCGACTAAGACACCAGCGTTATCTTTATGAACCGCTGAGTAGTAAGTTTTTTTTAAACTTGAGTTGCTGTAACTAAGCATCGCATGTTTAAGACTATATGGACAAAAGTATTGGGACGCCTGACCGTTACACCAACAGGGACTTTAACGATGTTCCATTCTAATATATAGACTTCAATATGGAGTATCTCCTCTTTGCATGTGTAACAGCTTCAACTATACTTGCAAGGTTTTCCACAATATTCTGGAGTATTTCTGTGGGAACGTGTGCCCATTCATTCTGTACAGCATTTATTGGGTCACACACTGATGTTGGACGAGAAGACCTGGCTCACAGTCTCCGTTCCAGTTCATCCCAAAGGTGCTGGATGAGGTTGGGGTCAGGGCTCTGTGTGGGTCAGTCAAGGTCTTCCACAACAAAGCCCTCCAACCAGGTCTTCATGGACCTTGCTTTGCACTGGGGGACAGTCATGCTGGAATAGAAAAGCACTTTGAACTGTGTCCATAAAGTTGGAAACATGGCGTTGTCCAAAATGTCTTGGTTTGCTTGAAGCATTAAGATTGCCCTTTGCTGAAAGTAAGAGGCCTAGCCCAAACGCTGAAAAATATTTATCCCAATATATAAACACTATAAAGTGTACATTACCCCTAAGTATCAGACAGGTGCTGGCATGTCGGTCTGTGTATTAGCAGAGTTTTTAATTTAGGCTGCACAAAATATTGTCCGTTAAATCAATATTGACTCTGTAATGTTGATCTTGCATAAGGCTGCTATGTGATAATGAACTTCTAAGTCACAGTGTTTCTGACATGACATTACAGCTCTGTAAAGGTCTAGCTTTCACAGATTTTGGACTTCTGTGCAAACCAGAGCCTCGGTTAACGAATAGTCTTAATGGTGACTTTGACTACATCATGGTTGTAAGTTCTGCAAACTGGTCAAATGCGTCATTAAAATGACTTAATTGTTGCCTGAAGCTCAGTAGAGATTTAACAACTGATGTGAGGCCATTTTTGTGGCCTCTGTTCCATCTGTGACAGCTCAGAATATCCGATTGACTTGTTGCATCTGTTCTGCCATCGTTACAGGTTCCTGCCCTGGAAACTAAAACTGATAACTTTGCAGTTCGCTTGCTGTGTGAGACAAAAACGCTGAAAGGGATGCCGCCAGTGTCTGAAGCAGAAAAGGAGCCAGTGCAGAAGGACTCTGGAAAACTCACCAGGACAGACTGCTTGTGTCCCGTTTGTCTTGAGATCTTCTTGGAGCCTGTCACTCTGCCATGCACTCATACCTTCTGTAAGCCTTGCTTTCTGGAGACGGTTGACAAGGCCAATCTGTGCTGTCCTCTGTGCCGAAAGCGAGTGTCCACTTGGGCCAGGCTTAATGGCAGGAACAAAACTCTAGTGAATGTGGAGCTGTGGAACCGTATCCAGGATGCCTTTCCCTCACAGTGTCAGCGGAGACTAGATGGAATCGATGCAGAAGATGATATGAACAGTATGTGCTGTATTTGCTTTCTGGTTATTTTCTTAAATAACACAATGTAAAGAAGATGAGGCGCAACAAGCCATGCCCCACACAAAGTAGCATTTTTTTAATACAAGATCACAGAGAGCTTCGGTCTGCCTATTACATTAAACCATTTGAAGTACAGACACATAGTACTGTGTAAAAGTTTTGGCTCTTGTGCAAACTGTTTAATGGCCTTTATGTAAGCAGTGACGGACTTTCTGCCAACAAATACGCAGACTGACCTTAGAATGGATGCAAAAAAAACAAGAAAGCATTACATAATATAAAGATTTGTTTTTGTGAGCTGGTTTGAAGAACCCTAGCCTTTGCATGAATTTCTAAAACTCCATCAGCAACTTTTGATTTAATCTATTAAAGTATAGGTTTAATTGAAGTTCTACAATGTAACAATGGGCTTCCATGAGAAAAGGTCTGGGAATGATTAGGCAAACACAAAGGCATACAAGAAACCACTGTTTAAAGTAAAGTGACCACTTATAGTCACGTGTTAACAATGTGAAATTCTTTCTCTACGTTTAACTCATTCACCAAGAGAAGCAATGGGCCGCCACCAATGAGGGCCGCCCCGGGGAGCGACGTGTGCGGATGGTACACTGCTCAAGCGTATCTCCAATGTGTCATTGGCAGTCCAAGGATTCAAACCCATGACCTTCTGATCTCAAGGCAACTCCCTAACCACTAGGCCACCAGTTATTTGTATACATTTTAATATTAGCTTTTAAAAACATTTTAAATATAATTTTAAGGGATGCACCGAATATTCAGCTGCTGTAATTTTTTTAAACTTTTTTTTTTAACGCAACCAAAACATGATTATGCCCGCAACGACTGCAACCTGCACGTGACAGATTGTCTGCAGTGTGGGTGCATTTCGATATATCTAAGAAAGACCCACAGAACGACGTTTGTAAAGTGTGCAACGCTTAAATTTCTAGAGGGGGTGCAGCCACAGAGACTTTCTCAATTTATTATATAAAATCAAAACATCCCGAGACCCTTCGAGCCCCCCCCCCCCCGTCTGTGGGGGGCGTTTGTGAAAAGGCAAGAAAGTTTTCCAGTGATTGCGCCAAGGCTAAGGGCATTACACACCTGATAATTGTACACTATTTTGTTAAAGGCCTACAGAGAATGTTTTTAAAGCACTAGTTCTGAACGCACCGTGTTCAGGCACTTTGTTCAGAATATTAAAATGCACTTGAATTCACTTTTTTATGAGAGAATATATTTAATTGTATAATATTTCAGCTATCTTGCTTTTAGGCTATTCATAAATGGGGCCAAGTAAAATATTTTGCGTTTTATTTCATGTTGTTTGAATGCTAAATTATTATTTTCACAGTTTTGTAGCAGATGTATGTAACTGTAATGCTTGTCTTTAGAGAGGTAAGGACACACAGTATAAATTTCTTTCGGTTTTGCTTTTCGGCGAAGTGTTTCCTCATTTTTGTTCTTGGGTAGATTTAATTCCTGCCTTGTGTTGCAGATTTAATTCCTGCCTTGTGTTGCAGGTTTCAAATAGTTTCACAGTATAATTAAACAGAAGTACTATTTTTGATTATCTTTACTTCATAAATCTGCATTCTCTTTTCCTCTTTGCAGTTTTTGTTCCGAGACCAAGGGTCAGTCAACCAGGAGAGCTCAGGCAAGAGTATGAAGACCAGATCAGCAAGGTAAGGGAGACTGTTGGCCATTATGCTGGATGTATCAAGTTTGCCACTGCGCTGGCAGTAAAGCTGCTTGGCTGTGGTTCTAAAGTGCAGTGGTTTTGATTCTGATGGTTTTCGTTCACCTTATGAAACAGCTTGCAGAAGAGAAACGAGCTTTGGAGGAGGCAGAGCGGAGGGCCAGTGAGGAGTACATCCACCGCCTCCTGGCTGAGGAAGAGGAGAGGATTGCAGAGGAGCGGATGAGGCAGGAAATGTGGCAACTGAAGGAAGATGAAAGACTGGCAAGAGTTCTCAGCCAAGAGCTGGCAAGTGTAATGATGCTCTTGCTGTTTAGGACCTGAGAAAGCATTGTGCCTTAAGCATGTTCCTAATAATGTAATACAACATGTTTGTCAGTGGCAATACATGGATGCGTTTTGTTTTTGTATCCTTTTGTTTGTGCAGAATTCCGCTCCCATTTTTGAATCTCAGGGAAGTAACAAAGTTCCAGCAAAGAAAAAGAAACCCAACACTGGACAAATTGACAAGTGAGTTATCCTTATGCTATAGTTGTTTGTGTTCACAAACATGCACAACACTCTTCATGCAGATTCATTAGCGGAATGTAATTGTAAAATAGTATTTAGATGAAAATTTTATGAATCTTTTTTTTTTTTTTTTTTTTTTAGGTTTCTCTGCCCAGTGCCTTTCCGAAACCCAAATGCTGAAGCGAGTCTGGTCACCAACCATTTGGCCAATAAGGTACCATTCTCTCTCTCGAAGAAAAAAAAAATAAATAAAAAGGCTTTTTGACTGGTACATGTTGATGTTTTTATTTCAGGAAGTGTTTACTGCTTTAATAAATTATGCAATTTAATAAATTGTTGTAAATAAAGCAGTTGTAATATTCATTGCTTGATTTGTGCCTTTTTCTGCCCTTTCACTTATTTAGGAAAACATTTTGGACTCACCAAAGACAATTTGTCCTTCAAGCACTGAAATGCCTACTTTGGACTTTTGTAACAAACCGTCTACCTCAAACTCAGACCTGCATTATTCTGATCAGCTTTCTAATGCATCTGTCAGAGCAAACTTCTCCTCCAAGAGGAAGACTGTAGACACTGAGCTGGCAGACGCTGATCTATGCAAGAGGCCCTGTGGCTCTGCACAGCCTGAACCGCCTGTACAGGAGGATCATCTGCATGAGCTGGGCCTGCAGGAGGAAGCTTTGTGGAAACGCTACCAGCAGGAAGAGCAGGACAGACTGCTGGCCCAGAGGCTTCAGAGGGAGCTGGATCAGGAGATGGCTGTGGACCGCAGGAAGGGCTCTGCTGACGGTTATCTGCTGAGGCAGAAAAGCCTTTCTTCCGGCTGCACTACAGACGAGGAGAAGAAGAGGGTCTCCCTTAGGCATAAGGCAGAAGGAGGTAACATTGGGAAGAAAGTGCCCAGAACCACCACCCAGCATGAGGAGAAAAACCTCAAAAAAAGCCCGGTTTCCGCTCAGGGGTCCCCTTCCACAGCCTCCCCAGGTCAGAGGGGGATAAAGCAGACAACCCTTACTGAAATGTTTCCCAACATGGGCAGCTGACTTTAAAGAGACACTCTTAAAAACAAAACAAGTTGTAAACTTTCAGGAGTTTCACTGTTAACTATAGCCATGGTTTGAAGACACATCTAGCTTTCAGTACAAATCCTTCTGTTAGTTCTGATCGTTTTCATGTGTTCAGGTCTTGGGAGCGTGAGGGGAGTGTGCAGTGTAACAAAGTCTGGCTTACAAGTTAAAGGTTTGCAGGTTGGGTGTGCAGAGTGCTTATTGTGTTCATTTTTGTAAAATTTGTGTTAATATCCCCAAGTTCCTGTAAACATGTTCATTTTAAATGAATTTAAAAAAACAAACAGTAAACCCTTGTTAAGTTGTGCAAGAAAATGCACTTGTGCTTTGATGAAGATTTAAAAAGCAGGTATTTGATAAACGCTCTTATGAAGCTCCGGTAGTATCTTGTCAGTTTCCTCAAGTTTTCTGTTATGGTTCAAATCATGCGTAGTACAGAAAACTCTGAATAATAAACGGAGCTAAAACATATATGCAGGTATAATTAAAGTTTTCTTCTTCCTTGAGAGAACCCAATCCTGCTGCACATTTGTTGCAGAGATGGGTTTGTCATGTGACTGGGAAATAGTACATACTTTTGTATAATAATCACTACTTTAAAAAAGCAGCTTTTCTGATGTAATACAAAATTCCCTTTATAGAACTGTCTTCGCAGTTTCCTTTTTTGGCACTGCTGTTTGAAACCGTTAGGAAGATGCTGGTCAGTGCACTTGTGATCTTGGGTGTGAGTAACAGTGAGTTGGTGACTTTTTCCGGCGCTTGGCTAATAACCCTGTGACTAGAATTCCTGGGATTCCAGGTCATGTTCATACACAGTTTTAACAGTTTAATAATTTGCTGGAACATTTTTTGCTCATGGTTTTTGGGGGTGAAAGCTCTAGCAGGTCCTGGGAGGTGTTTCTAATATGCAGTGATTTGTAGCAAATCTCATTTTCTTTAACGTGTGGACGACCAGGTGAGTGTGCATTGCTTAGACACCATCAACAGTTTGAGGTGTGAACTCTAAATCACCCAGGTTTCCCCAGACTCCCAACAAAGACACACTAGTCCACACCATGGAGGACCCACCTCGCGACGTGCAGAACTGGGTCTTCTGCTTGGTGCAGATAAGATGGCGATGTATGTTTACATGTTTTCTGCTTCCAATTTAGCTTATGGTGCCTTAAAAGATTGGTTTAGATTTTGTAATTATTTTATAGTGCTTATAGTGACCCTGAAAACAAAATGCTTAGACAAAAACATATATTTTTTTATCATACTATTAACTGTGGCACGAACAGCACACATTTCTGCTTCGCACATTCTTCTGCAAAATAATGACCACAGTTTCTTACCTTCAACAATAATTTGTCTTGCAGTATTGGGAAAACTATTTAAATGCTAAACGCTTGAATTGTAACACTCATGCATGCACGTGACACAACATATTGTGCTAGTGGAAAAAGCTGCATTGGAGTCATGCGTTAACATACAGTACCTGGAGTCTTGTGAAGAAAGGGAGTTTGGAGGTGTGGACCAGAGCTACTCTGATAAAAACCACTCAAATGTTTAGAGTTTGTGCTGCATGGGAAGAATATGCTTATGTGAGCTTTCAGAGGATCTATGATCAAGATTTCTTGATTTACATAAAGCTGGAATAGGTTACAAAGTGATTTCAAGGGCTTTGGTGTGTTAAACTTTGGACAAGTAGGGTGTCTATGGCAGGACACCACAAAGGAAGCCACTGCTTACTAATAAGAACACTGCTGCGCGCCAGAACACTCCACAGCGGTCGGCCGGCCACTCCTGGGAAGGTTCAATTTTTTCACCATTTGTGGATAATGGCTCGCACTGTGGTTCGCTTGAGGCCCAAAGCTTTATAAATGACTTTAGGACCTTCTCTAGACTGATAGATCCTAATTACTTTCTTTTTCATTTGTTCCGGAATTTCTTTGGAGCTTGGCATGATGTCTAGCTCTTGAGGATCTCTTGGTCCACTTCACTTTGTTAGGCAGGTCTTATTTAAGCGATTTCTGGATTGAGAACAGGTGTGGCAGTTATCAGGTGTGATGCACCACTGTTGAGTCATGTTTTGACAGGGCGGGGGATCACTTTGTCACACAGGGCCATGTAGGTTTCTCCCATAATAATAAATCCTTCACTTAAAAAGCACATTTCGTGTTTATTTGTCTTTGATTAATATTTAAATTTGTTTGGTGATCTGACGCATGTAAGTGTGACAAACATGGAAAACAACGAGAAATCAGCGAACACTTCACACCACAGTGTGTTTAATTATCCAAATGTGTCGGAAACCAAAAAATCTCAATAAACATTGTTTATATCTCATTATTAACTCATTATTAATTATATCTCATGGTTGAGTGAGGATAATTCTCTTGTTGAGGATGAGGACCCCCAACACACACACATTCCTTCTATATTTTATTTCAGGAATGCTTTTCTGAGTTGGGCATGACGAGCTCAAAAGCACAACAAAAACAGACAAAATAAAAGTCTTTTAGATCTTGTTTTGAGAATTATATACTATATTGTTTTGCTCTTATGGTGAATATAAAGATATTTTTAAGATATTTTTCCTATTTAAATAACTATTTAAATTAGAAAAAAGTTAAATTATCTGTCAGTGCAGTAAGATATTTACACTTGATAAGATTTCTTGAAATAAGGAAAAATACCTTAAACAATCATAATAACCTTACACAGCCTGCTCTTATATAGTGAAAGTGAAGTGAAATATAGTATACTATTCTCAAAACAAGAACAAGAAGACTTTTAGACCAGGAGTTTTTGCAGTGAACAATCTGCAAGTCGTTGATAACCGGTTTTATGCATGGCTTAGATACAAGGCTGCTCCAGAAAGAATTATAATATTGAACCTTTGGGGGAAAAAAGTTATAGCAGCTGACAAGTTATTGATTGTTCTTGGAGTAGCTGTTCAAGAATTAAAATGTCCAAGATACCACACAGTTGTCAAACCAACCCTTCAATATGGCTTTTTTTCTGTCAAAGTCATCAATAAAATACATTTAAAGAGTAAGTCAGAGTCCTCTGCTAATAAAAGTAGTCCTGGACATAAAGGGACATTAACCATTAAACATTCTGAATGAATTTTAACCACATGGTCCCAAAAAACAACAATGGACTTTCCCAAACATACGTGCGCCACATATAGTCCCTGTGGCGCCTGTGATGCATTTGTTACTTTAATAAGCGTGTTACACCGGCTTGTCCCTCCCGCACACATGAAGCACTCTCGCAGACGTTCATGGTCTTTTGCCTTTTATTGTAAACACAAAACAGAAGCAGCACGAGGGCTGAAACAAACATAAACTCCAAAGGCTAGAACGATGGTGCATAATGGGTGAACCCACAACTAGAACCCCCACTGTGACAAACCTATATACACCCAGTGATACCCTACACCTGTATACTGGTAA
>JBBPDB010000017.1:13135886-13154928 GCA_037974465.1 Brachypetersius altus | reverse complement strand
GACGGTACCTTGCTCAGGGTACCTCAGTGGTGCCTAGCGGTCTTGGGAATCGAACCCGGACTTTCTGGTCGCAGGGCAGATGCCTTAACCACTAGGCCACCCAACTGCCCATAAACTAGACGCAACAACCTGGAGATGCAGGGGATTGAACCCTGGACCTCATACATGCAAAGCAAGCGCTCTACCACTGAGCTACACCTGGAAAGAAGGTTCTTCCAGCTGTTAAGAACTTGCAAGTAAAACTGTGAGATAACATGTGTGTGCACACTCAGCTATCATTAAAGACTGAGTATGTCATTTTCAACCACAGTCTGTGTGTCCTTTCCCCTCCGGCAGCCATGACATCACTCAGATATTGGTTGCTAAACCTGGTCTGTGTCTAGTTGTACTACCCCAGTATCATTACTATCTATCCTGTATAAAAGATCAACCAGCAACAACTGAAATGAAATCTACTTCAGGGAACTCATGGGAACTGAGAGAAACTTTACGAGAAAGGTGGATCTGAAGATAACTGTCTCTTAAACTAGTGAATGGAAGATAGTGTTATGTGAAGGAAGATAGTGTTATGTGAAGGAAGATAGTGTTACATTATTTGAAGGATGCACGCCTCACAGGGAAAATACAGTGTAATTTTATCTTTCTTGGACTTTTTGTGATTCTGTCTTTCTCTATTCTGCATATCTATTATTTCTTTTTTTTCTGTGTTCTGTTTGGACACAAAATATTGTTGTACAGTGTTACTGTAAGAACATGTGTAGCCAAAGCGACCTTGAAAGGTCTTACATTTCTCTGCCCCAAACATGCACAGGCACTGGTTTCTGTATTGATGGTGAGCAGTGTTATAGACTTTGAAAATGTAAAAATGTGCTTAAACTATTTTATGACTTTTTTGAAACAAAAGTTTGAAGTTTTTTTCAGTTCATTATCTGCTCAGTTCTTCAAGATTAAGAAGCAAGTAAAGTTTTCTATAAAAACAAAGGTTGAATGGAATTGTTGAATTGTTTTTTATGCTTGTTCCTTAATTTGTAGAGCCTGTTTGAAGATATTGGAACATTCTTGTTGTTCTAATAAGAACATGCAGCAGTCCTTAAAGGGTCTTAATTCTTTTAAGGGAAAAGGTATTTTTGTCCTGTTTTTCTCACTTGTGATTACTAGTCTGTCACAGCCAGTTTGTAAATGTTTGAAAGTACATATGAATAAGTATGGTGAGAATTTTTTTTTTTTTTTAAAGAGCAAGGAAGAGAAAATTACTGGGTTTTTTTTTCTTTCAGTGGTGTTTCAATTATGTTTTATCTAGCTTTGCTTTCCATTTTTTAAATGCTTAATCTGTGCTCAAAGGGTTACATTTTCAACATTTCTGGTTAAAAAAAATGCATATGAAGGCAGTGCAGTTCAAATTCAATAATTCAAGAAAGGGGTGTTCAGTAATGTATTGGAAGTTGTCATTTTAGTAATAATCCTAAATGATTACTAAAAACAATTCTAAACAGTATTGCATCTTATATTTGTGTTAGCTTGGTCATAGAGCAGGATTTTATGCCTTAACATTGTAATTTGTAAATTTTACAGGAAATTCTGGTACTGTGTTTAGATGTTGTCTTCACTGCAAGACACATTATAGAAAACTTGTGTAAAAAGCAAATATGCTCTAGATACAGTGTACAATATTTCATACCTACAGAAACAGCAGCATGATCACGCTAATTCAACACTAACTATACACTATACATGCTATTTTAAAGGTTAATATTAGTAAATATAACTCACTTATTGCTTTCCACTTCAACTCGTAAGTCTGTTGGTGGTAGATATGAAAAGGAAAAGAAAACAGTCTGCTACACACCCACCCAGTGTTCACACCCGCAGCAGCCTTCTTGTAAGAAGTAATGTGACCCTTAAAGTGCAGCTACTACATAAAACAGTGAACAACTAACCCTATCTGGATGATTTCTGAATGTGTTTGAATGCAGTCTGGTGTGGTGGAGGAGAGCAAAATGCTTTTCAGAATGACCTTCTGAAATAATTTTACAGCCTCCACTTAGGTTGCTTTGTAATACTGGCATTTATCCAAGTGTGCTTCATGCATTTTAAGGGTAAGGTCATATTCAGTACTGTTTTTAATATAAAAATTAAAACAGTCTGGTTGAGCATTTTTGGGTAATATTTTAACATAAAATCTTTTATATGAGTGTTTTTATAATACACATTCTGTACTTCAAAATGAGACTAAGCCATTGACTTAACTCTTCTCTAAGGCAATTGGTGCATTAAAGAAGAACAAGAATTTAAGTCAGTTTTGACTGTATTTCAAACATTTACTTGTCTGTTTATGCATTTACTGCAGCAGTACAAAATTCAAACTTTACCACTGTGAACCTCTCACTGGCTTCCTGTGGCCCCTTGTATCTGTCTCTAACGCATGCCTACAAAGCCATAAATACCTCTGCTCTGCCTTAGATACAAGTATTCAGACTACAGGTCACGGATCACTCTCTTAGAGCATCACCCACAGCCCACTTTACCCGCCTCATCTCAAACGTCCAACACCAGCAACACTTCTATTTTGGCCACTAAGTGGTGGAACAAACTTCCCCCAACCGTCAGAACGGCTGAAACCCACTTCACTGAGCACGTATAACATAAACAAACTTAACATCTAAAAATAAAAATACAAAAACAATCAAAAGCTGTCCTCTGTGTGTGATCTCTGCTGGAGTACATATTAACTTCATCTCTGGTAGAATCTTAGTGCAGTAGCGGCTCTCGATTTCAGTATGTTTGTTAGTGTGAGGAACATGTTTTCTAGTTTACTCCAAAATACTCCTGAACATCACTCTGGATAAGAGCATCTGCCAAATGCCCTATATGTAAATATACAGCTCAAAAACGTAAGGGGAAGACTTAAACAACACAACTTCAAGTCAATCACACGTCTATGAAATCAAACTGTTTAAGTGTTCCCTTTATTTTTTGGAGCAGTATATATTCATTGTCATTTTTCAAGCAGTCTTAAGAAACATCAGCAACCCACATTTTCTCACACATTATTCATGTAAGAAGACGGTAGAGATGAACTGCTGTACCTCATCTGTGTTTTGTGAAAAACAGATTTAGGACTCAAAAACTACCTCTTGTAACATACATAAAAATCTTCCTTACAGCAACACACCCTCCTACTGAATACTGAGAGGGAGTCTATCCCCGCACTCAGAGTGAAAGGCAGAGGAAAAACACTGGACAGGAAGCCAGTCCATCACAGGGCAGACACACCCACACAATGGCAATTAAGCATCTCCAGTTAGTCTGACATGCATGTGGGATGAAACAGGAGATCCCACAGACACAGAACGGAACGGACCCTGACCAGACCGACAGGAACCCAAGCTGGCTGCTGCGCCACCATGTCACCTGCTTCTTAGATGCCTGATTGAATAATACAACTCTGAATACACAGTGCATTCAAATGAATCACACAAAAGTCATTTGAGTGATTTGATCATTTTTTATGTATTTTGCTTACAGTCATTTAATGTAATATGGTTATCTAACTAGTTAAAAGATAGAGCTGTCACAGTGAAATCATCCAGAATTTAGTTCAGTGTGAAATAGTTATTCCTAAAATGCATATGCTGAAACCCATGTGTGAAACAGTTCTTGTAAGGTTTAACAGCTTGTTCTACTGCACAAAAACATGCACATTTGATGCTTTATGATTTTTGTTAAATGCCAGACATAATCCCAACCACACCCACAATTAAAAATTCACACATGGTTCATATTTTACCTTCTAATGCAAAGCACAAAAATCATGGCTTGGACTTAAAACATCCCATTAAAGAACCTTTATTTTATTTATTTATTCATTTATTTCTCAAATGAAGGGCCAACAAAACAAGCCTGCCCAAACGAAGGTACTGCATGACGATCAATAAAAAAGTGTGATGTCGTTGGATTTCAAACCATTAACAACAAATATTTTCTTCCAAGGTGGTACATTATAAAAGCAGAAAGAAACCACCAAACTGAAAACAGGGACTTAGGTTGGCTTAAAACTGCAGGTGAACATCCTTTGCAGTTACATTATTTATTAAAAAGTCACCAAAATTACTTTATTTCTTACTTCTTATAAAATTGTTAACAATAAATGTATGTGTGAACTGTTATTAATCAGACATCACCTTAAAACTACTCACAGTACTAACATATAGCTCATCTGCTCAAATATGGTTTCCTAACTCTTCATGCAACTTGTTGCTGTCCTTTATGTGCACGTTCCTCCACATAAAGCTGCATCTGTTGAAAGCAAGATGTTTGCATCATACGATAAGGTTTGTGAATCACACAGAAGTCTACATGAATTTTTAAAGCTGCTTAAATTACTTGTAAATATTGTATGCAGAATTTTTAAATATGCATGCCATGCAACCGAGAGTATTATCTTGCTGTGTACAGAGAAGAATACTGGCTTTTAATAAATGTATGTTTACTAAATAACCATCACTAAATTCGATACGTGTAAGTGATAGTAACATTAGATTAATGAGGTCTAGACAGGCGGAGTAAAGAAATACAGATACGAAATGCCTCTTTATCAGAGTGATATTAGTGTTACCTTTACAATGTCTGAGGTCATAGTTTTTAAAGGAATGAGTCTGGGCTCTTGCATGAGGACTTCCTGGTCATCTGCCACAATCCAGGGAAAGTCCTGCACACAGATTAATACATCTCATGCCACATTTCAGATTATTCAAGCAGACTTGTTTACACATATTAATGTAGAGAATATGGATGTTGCCAACAAACATATAAACACATCGACACTTGGACATTTTCTGAGATTGTATGTTTTAGTCCGGTGACAAGAGCTAAAATGCCAGTTTAAATGAATACTGTTGCAGATATGTGCCATTACTGTAGCATTTTACTGTGCATCCGTTAAATGAATAAAAATCAAAGAATTGGATATTCACCCTCACCTTTATCACCTGAACTTTCTCCATGTTTCTAGTCGCAGATTCCCTGGTGTAAACTAATACAGTGAATGTGCACCCTGCAAGACAGAGGCAGACAAAAAAATACACAAATTCAGTAAAAATCTATCAGTCAAAACATGTTAATGACAAGTTACATAAACACACAGTGGAAAACTACTCCATGTTTGAACTATACATTTAGGTAACAGGAAGTATTTAATATACAAATAAACACTTTCAAGTAAAAAAAAAAAACAGTCAATCATGCATATAGCTACATTAATGGGTAATTTTTGGTCTCTTTTATAGTGATGCCTTTACAAGGAGGTATTAGGTTTTACATGCTTCCCTCTTACCTGGAGGGTTGTTGTCCAGAACAGCATCACACACACTGATCTTCAGAATCACAGCTCGCAGCAGCTGCTCCACATGACAAAGCAGAGTTTCAGAGCTGCATGGGTAATGTCCCCCCCAAAAAAGATAAGAGATGAGGTAACAGACAACAAATGTCATAATTAGAGAAATCATTTTGGCGGGTAAGCAGTTGTGATTAGTTGGTTTCGAAATGTTTATTAGTTTTGTCTCTTACCTTATGGAAAGAAGTGGGGGCTGTGAAATCTCAAACACAAATCTCTCCACTGGGTGGTGCTCTTTATCCATGATAACCACCACAACTTTCTCTGCCTCATTCTACACAGACCAGTTCAAAAATGATCCATGATTACACCACTGCATAAAGCTGCAGTATATCAGAACATGTATGTGCATAAGAAGTGAGTACAAATCACATACTCAAACTTAATGAGCCACTACTATAGGATCAATACAATACCATATTTCACATAATTCTACAATATGGATCAAACTACACTAGTAAGCTGTATGTCAAAATACACAAAGTAGACATTCGATTGATGATGATTGAGCCATTTTTTTTGACATCGTCAGGGTTTTTCTGTTAGCCCCACCTTCTCAATAAGTGGTTTAACACAGTGGAGTGTGTCCTGTATATACTGGTTCAGCTCAGGGTGGCATGACATCTGAAAATAAAATAAATGTTCTCATATTAATCATGACAAAAGCATTTTCTTAAATGAAAAGCAACTAAAACTAAAATAAATTCAGTGTGCACATAGGGCAGGTCACACCTACCTGGACAGGTACATTGTATTTTTTCCTCTTTTGAAATATCCCAGATGGATAGACTTCTCTGACATAGAGGATGAGATGTATGGCTACTTCCAGAAACTCACACAGAATATCAGCCACTACTGCAAAAGAACAGTACAATATAGCATACTGTCATTATTAATTATATCATATTTTATCCTCCTGAAATATTCTCTCAAAATGACTGACAATACTCCTATAATAAAGCACACTAATTTAGTCAAGATACTGTAAAAATATACTGTAATTGTATATTGTTATAATGGCACAATAGACAATATGATTAACATGATAAAGAACAGAAAGTAAAACTTTACCTTGACCAAAATTAAGGTCCTGTCTCGTAAGAGTTGTCATCGTGGCAATAACTCACACCAAATAGTGTCTAGAAGCTCTTTTAAAAACGATAAATGGCCCTTAACATACATTGTTCCATTCCCTTTGAAAAAGTAAAATCTGGGACTTTAAAATAAAGCCAAAAAATGCATTTTTACAGAGACATTTATCATGGAGAAATGTGAAATGAAGATGCACAAGGTGCACGGTGTGGCTGGCGCTAACACACCGCAAGGTAGCTAATTAGCTTAGCAATCTTTCCCAAATCCTGCTAGTCAGTAAACGCGTCACATAATTTCACAACTTGTATTTAAAAGGATAAAATCAACCAAACATATGTGCACGAAGCGAAGACGAATATTTCAAGCGGTGACCCTGAAGAGGGAGTTGTTATCAAAGACAGCCTTAATGTTTACAACGGTGGGTTGTTGACATATGTATGTTTTCGTGTCGTTTCAAGTAATTACACAAGGCTGCTGCCGCCTGGTGGACTGGAGCAAATAACGAAGCAAAATGGACGATCACATCTTCAAGAGCTTATTCCCATTCCAGCCACCCACTCATTTTCTATAACGGTTTAATCCTGATTAGGGTCACAGGTAGCCACAGCCTATGTCGGGGCCAAAGCTTCAGGGGCAGGGTGTGAGCCCACAACAGGGGGCACACACACACACACACACACACACATCGACGGTCAATTTAGAAAATCGATTCACAATGCCACACATGATGGTTTGGACTTTGGGAGAAACCGGAGGAAACCAACGCCACCACGAGGAGAACATGCAAACTGCACACACGCACAAGGCCAGGACCCAGATTCGAACCCCCAACCTTGGAGGTGACAGCACTACTCACCATTCTCTATATTTATAGTTTTTGTATTACTTGTATAGTGTGCCTTTTATATTATACTGTTGTATAGCTTTTATTCCATTGTTTTTGCTGCTCTTAATTTTGTACTGTCCACTTTCTGTGCAAATTTCCCACTTCAGTCACTAATAACGGTTTATCGTATCTTATCTTTTATTTTAGGCTCAACAAAAACTGGAATTTCACATCTTTTATTCCTGTTCTATCATTGAAATAACACATTTTTATAATAGGTTTAGGCTATTCTACACTCTGCTGTCATAGAATATAAAAAAGAATATAAAAACTATTGAACCAACCATGAAAAAATGTCTCTCAGTGGTATCTAGGTATTGTTAAGGACAGGTAATGAGCAAATGGGCCAAGTGTCCTTTTCAAGAAATCTCTGCCGCAGCAAATTCTTTAGACTACGTAGAGCGGATCTTGGCCTGAGAATCTACAAGCAGCGGAAATCACCGGGCCCTTGTGTGTGTTTTATGACAGGGAGTGTGTAAAGGTTCAGTTTAGTGAACTGCTGCTTTTAAGCAGGGGCACAATATAAGAGAGGGAAAGAGGAGCAAGACCTCGGCTCGGCATGAAAGGGATTAGTGTGAGTGCAACTTAGATAAAGCAGCAGTTGGATCTGAATAGCTGGTGAGATACTGTTGTAAAAACTGCAAGGTCAGTGAATCAATAAGGACTGTTTTCTACTCGAGTAAAGACTGTGGGAAGACTTTTCCGAGGTTGGTTGAGTCGAGGGTCACATGGAGTTAACAGTTAACCAATACTAATACCTTTGTATTACTTTTACAAAGACAAAGAATGTATATGTATGAAACAGCTAAGGTAGGTTTCGAGTCGTGACCTGACATGCTAATCTGGACTTCAGCCAACAGCGGGCTGCCTTGACTTGCTCAATAGCTTTGCTTAACAAACAGCCTCAGTCACAATGTACTGTTGTTAATGCGGGTCGATGACTACAAGCATCCAGTGTTAAAATCTGAACAACTGTGTAGACTTTACAGGCATATTTATTTTACAGTTGTCTCTACACAAACACCGAAGGTGTAGCAGATGGAGTCTGGGGAGGCAAATGTACAGTACAATCGCTGGAATGATGACAACATCAACTTAAATGTAGCTGCTTCTCAGAGCAGTCTGAATGGGTGAGTGTTCATTTACAACAATTATTGGTGCTTTTCATCGCACTCTCATTTTCCTCTGAATGGTATCTGTCTCAGCAGAAAATGCTAAAAGGGATATCAGATGAGGGGGGAAAAAGAACACTTGCAAAACAACCCTTTTACAAATGTAGCTTGAAATAGCACACCCTCATCCTGTGTGACGTCATGTTGTTGGCTGTGCACTTCTTCACCTGGGCTAGTAGAGTGCTGCACTTGCAGAGGCTCATCAGAGTGCTTCAGATAAAATATTTTTTACTATGGCAGTTTAAAAAAATATCAGATGTATATCAGCATTGCCCAATAATCAAGACTTCAGTAATAATTTTTTAATGATAATTATGCAGTAGCTGCAGTAATTGTATGACTAGTTTGATATGTAGTAATTGTATGACTATGATATTTCTACAAATAACTATGTAAGCAAAGTCCTTAGACTTTGGTGCTGGAGGTCCCAGCTCCAGTCCTGGAGAGCCAGTGTGCAGTATAGGACGGTGATTTCCCTGCTCAAGCACACCCGATTCAACTCATCTGTTAATTGACAAGTTTAGTGAGTGTGTTTGAGTGTAGAAACTATCAAAATATCTTTTTTTAAAATCAATCAAATGATCTACAGGAATAAATAAATAAATAAACAGGGATAATAAATAAACAGTTTTGTCATAGTAGGGGTGGGTGATATGGCAAAAGATATCACAATACTTTAAAACATGTTGATAATGCGCAAGATAAATTGTTTGACCATCTGATAAATTAACACCTCCTTGATTTGACTACTTGAAAATGAAATGAGAGAAATCAGCGGTGTCGCATTTAAAAATACTATAATCAATGACAACACAGTGACTGGAAGAAATTCAATTCAACAGGCCTTTTTTTAAATGATACATAAAAAAACTGTTAGATTGCATATTAGTGCCATGGCTGACTCTGAGACCTGTCCTCACACTTGAACTGAAAGCTTTTTGAATGGAAAAAGAGTGAACTTTTATTACCCCAGCCTGCTCCACTTAATGTGACCTTTGTTCAGTATTGTTTGTCCTTGAATAGATAATCACCCTTGAATTCTTATTAATCTCAGTGTACCCCTTGTGTGACCTCATCATGCACATTGCTCATGGTGTTTTCTGTCCCGGTAAAGGATCTATAACAGGCTGTGTACGGGACAGCTGGGTATCGCTGTAAGAGTGGCAGGATCTCTGGCTGTAATGGCTGCCATGTACATCGTCGGATACATCACCGGATACTACGTCCACAGATGCTGACACCCGAAAAGCCATTCCAATAACTCACAGTATGATGAATGAGCAAATAAACTGAGCTGCTATTATATGTGTATACACACATACTTATATACACACATATAAGCATGACAATGTGAATGTGTTATAATCCAATATGTTTGTGAATGAACTTACTAATGTATTCCGTTTTGAAAACATGTTTTACTTACATTACTTAATGTTTCTCCATAGTTTGTAAAATAAATGTTTTTTAATTCATAATTGTTATGTCCTATGATTTTACTTTTCCCATAATACAATCCTGCACAGAAACCGCATAAGAACATACAACAATGTTGGTACATGATAGACATGATAGTGTCTTTCATAATGTGTATGAACTTTTGCTATCATTGCAGTGAACAGGCCTACCTGCAGAAATATGAAAGCCAAGGATAATATATATTGGATTGAACTGTGGCTAGACAGTTAGATATAAAGCACAACTTTTGTTTTAAATATACTTTTATACTATTAGACGCTCTAACAAACTAAAAACAAAACCATTAACACAACACAAGGCATATTTTCAGGCACTTTTTTTTTTTACTGCAAATGTACCGAATCAAGACTCGCCAAAGAGTGAACTTTCTAAATGCTAAAAGTGAACCTCAGTCTTGGCCATAAACAATCTTAATCGTGTCCACGTCTTCCTCTTTAAGCAGTGCTGTATGTAGCTCGTCTTTTGAGGATGAGAAGAGACATGCATTTACTCCAATAACCCACTCTGCGATCCTTTGCCTGGTGTAATACTCTTCCTCCTGATCATCTTGTACTCCCATTCTTCCCTCCTGCGTCATCCCTCCGTTCCTATGTGAGCTTTGTGTTTCAGTCTCAATGGCAGAGTCCGAGAGTGGCTGCGTATGTCGTTTGGTTTCACGCACGCTAGCGGAATTTTTTATTCCTTCCGTTATGACCCCACTGCCCTTGGCAAGAAGAGACATGCATTTACTGCGATGAGTCAGTGTTTTTTCCTCTAAATGTAAAATCTTGCTGGAGTGGTCAAGTGCTGACTGACTCAAGGTTTTAACCGCATCCTCCGGAGTGCATTTTGTCACAGTGAACGTAGCCAAGCTGCTGCAGATTAGGCCCACCGTGCTTGCAAACTGACCGTCTTCCTTTTGTCTCCATATTAAAGCCCTGTCCCTTCTTAAACTCACTGTTGAGTTACTGGCTTTCTTACTCGTTTGCAGTGACTCACGGTTCACCAACCGAGCCTGAACTGCAGTCGTCCCGCCCTGCACCGAGGATCCCCTTGAGCCATGTATTGGGGGCAATGAGTAGCTCTTGACCAGTGTCCTGCCATTGCCTTGTTTAGCTTTATCTGGAGGACTGGTCTGGAGCACCACTTGCCGAGGTCTGAAGATGAAATCTGAATTCTCGCTGGTCCATTTCCCCAATGGTAGATGAGGTCCATTCAGTGTTGCAGGTCCACAGCAGACAGCAGTCTTTTGAGATTCAAGCTGAACATCCTTCACTTTCGCACATTCCTCAAGTCTGCTCCAACATCTCGCTTTCCTGTCCCAGGCTTGCTTGTTCTGATCAGCCTGTTGAATGGTCCTCATAGCTGGCTTATATAATTGCAGAGGAGCAAGTTTTTAGTGGCATGCTGACAGCATTCAGAGAAGTTCTGGCTAGGGTTCCTTTGCTCATCTTTTATCTCGGGACAGTTGGGCTCAGTCTCTGAGACTCCTCGGCTTCACGTTCCCTCAGGCCGCCGGTCATCTGATCTGTAACCGAACCCGCCGCTTTCACAACAACCCACAGATCCCCAAACAAACCCATGCCTCTCAGTGATCCACCTCCAAGAGACAAAACAAAGTTGAATTGTTCAGCCAATGTAGATTATGTAAGAACATTTTAGCCCTGAAAATGTTATTTTCCAAAAAGCACTGGATCAAGTGTTATGCTGCAGTACACTTTAAATATTAACAGCAGTCCTTCT
Organism: Brachypetersius altus; assembly: GCA_037974465.1. Classification (NCBI taxonomy): domain Eukaryota; kingdom Metazoa; phylum Chordata; class Actinopteri; order Characiformes; family Alestidae; genus Brachypetersius; species Brachypetersius altus. The sequence goes on along the minus strand of JBBPDB010000017.1, from coordinate 13,143,185 downwards.
ATATAGTTTTAAATGAAATGTGATCTTTATGTCATGTATTTGAATACCAGTATTTATATTCATTCATGTGAAATGCAAGATGACCGTAATCTCCAAGTCAGGTGTAACACATGAATAATGACCTTGGTGTTTCTCTGTGCATTTTTAAAAATGAAGACCGCAAGCACAGAGAAAAAGACACCATGCGTTAAAATCTCATTTATTTATCTTGATGGAAAAAAGTGCGCACAAATCACTTCAACTGTGCTCTACTGGGACACTTTGCAACAAACGGCTTGAATGTCATATCATGAAACTTTGTAGCTGCAGGTAAGATATAAAAACATGTCAAGTGAAAGCAAAACATAAATCATAAAAATGATTTAATGATGGTAAACCCTGTATAAAAATCCTATGCAGGAACTTCTGCAAACCATTAACTATAATGGAAAACTAGAGTGGACTGAACCAAGATTAAAAACAGCCTGACAAACACACTGACCGTTTAAACAGTGTATTTATTGGTTTTGGTCAAATATAAACAGCCATTAGTTTGACACAGAACTTTGTGAACTTGGTTACCGGATGATGGTCAGGTGGCTAACATCGGAGGTCAGGTCAGTTTTGGATGGATACACAACCTTCAGATTGCCTTCTGCATCCATCACTTTCACCTGCACTACGCTTAACTCAGGTGAGGCAGGGCTGTCCATCGCAGGGTCAGGGGTCAAATCCATTTCTCCATCTGAACCAGCTTCCTCTTTATGGTCAAAGGTAAATTTATTCAGCTCAGCCATTTTCTTAAGGGAATAGAAAAAGACAGAAGAAATAGTCATTTTTTTGTAACCATCAGAAACCACAACACACTTTTCTAAACCAGTTTTTCATCCTGATTTCAGATCAGCTTTCTTTCTGATTTCTTTTTTTTCCAGTCACATCAACCTTTTGAATGAATAATATTAGATTTGCAATAAACCGCAGGCACCAATCAAGTAACTGTTTCAATACTTTCAGTGCGAAGTCAGACAGGCGCACACTGTGGCATAGATATAATGATCAGTGTCAGTCAGCTACCACGTATTATATATACACCACTTACTATGATTATTATATGCTGATTATACCAACTATCATGCAATATATAACATCCATGAGCTGGTACCTCCTTTATGAATAGCTGGATGCAATCTGAACAGGTTGAGATTATATATACTGATTTGGGTGACTACTGACTTTTAGACATTTTTTTTGTAGCAAAATTAGCCTCAAAGCTCCAAAGAAACAAATTCTGGACACTAAAATGTCTGATTGACTACATCCGGGGCAAATAGTGTACGTTTCATTTTTTTTGCAAAACCATTGCTTTGTTAAGAAAATAAAAGATTTTAAAAGGTCTGTAAAATACATTTACGGCATTTAGTAGACGCTTTTATCCAAAGCGACTTCCATTCCTTAACTACAGGGGACAGTCTCCCTGGAGCAACTTGGGGTTAAGGGTCTTGCTCAGGGACCCAGTGGTGGTGCTGAAGGTAGGATTCGAACCCATGACCTCTTGGTCCGGAGGCAAGTATCCTACCCACTAAGCTACCTCCACCCTCCACCCTTAAGTACTTTTGGGATGTGTTTAAAGTACAATTTAAATACACCCACAAAGGCAAGGGACAATTATATTTCTTAAATGGGATTCTGAGGTACATTCAGAGCATAACATTTACTTTCCCACATTATCTTTTAACAAAACAAAAAAGTAAAATCCCTGGAATCAATACTAGGCGTATGGAGTTACTACTGAATTATGAATTACATACATAAATTCACACAAACATCATAAATAGGCCTCTGGGGAATACACAAAACGAAAAATGTAAGGTATAAGCACTTAAAGCTATATAGACAAGGAAGATCAATTTTAAAATCCAATTGTTATTATTCAGTCAGTCTTTTAACTGTTGCATATCACCACCATTAGATCTGAAACCATATACTGTGTGATATTGTTTTCACTGTGAATAGACGTGTCTAGAAGTACGCAAGAAGGAAAAATACATTAAGTTTGATAAAAAAAATGATGTTTCTTTTCTTTCTCCAGAAAGGTTACTACTTGTATGTATATGAGCTAATACTGGGGCTTTGAAAAGTTCAGTATTCGGAAAGTCCAGATCACGTTTGGTGGAAGGTTAAATATTCAACAGAACTGGAGCTGACATAAGACTTAACACATGGATGTAGGACAGACGCTTCAGGTCCTATCAGAGCCCACTCCACAAACCAAAACAGGCCACCTTTCATCTCTTCTTTCAGACCAGCATTTTCCCACTTAGTGATAATTTAAAATGACAATGACAAAAACCTCCATACAGTACATACCATACTCCAGAACTATATGCAGCCAGTGCATCTGCAAGGTATTTTATAAATGTCTTTACTGCCAAAACTGATGAGGCAGTGAATGCTGAAGCGTGTCTGATGAGTGCACACCTGAGAGAACACGCTGTGTGCGTGAGTATGCGTGTGCGCATGAAGCGCTTCGATTGCAGCTGTATTGTGTGCCGCTTCCGTGACACCGTACACTCCATGTTTGTTTTAGTGTGTATATGAGCATCTGTGTGCGTGTGTGTGTGAGACAGTGTGTATTGCCGGTGCAGAAAGATAAGCTTTTTCCTTCCACTGCTGTACAAGCAGGCCAAGGCTTGGCCATGAAGAGAGCACAAGCCCTAGAAATAGATCCCCCACTCTCCGCACTACAGCTTGACTGACAATTACTGTAAAGGGGCGTCGATTTCACTGGAAAAGCTCCCAGCGCTTGCTACACTCACATTATTTACAAGCAACAGCCATCATTTTATAGATTGAATAAAAGATATTTACTATGGTAAACCATGATTTGTTTTCCAATATTCAAATTGAAACTTTGAGTTTTGCTGAAATTTATATTTTTTACTTAAAAGACTATACTTGAAAGACTACCTTCCCTTATAGAGAGGTTCATTCATTTTCCCCCCTCATATATCAGCTCCAGAATTTTCTCTTGGAATCAGCCTGATAGTGATACTGAGTACTGGATTAGTACCATCCCTACTATTTCCATTTTGTCCCTCTTGCTTACACTAATGCCTGTATGTCAGTGCATATCTGACTTACAGCTTGGATGACATGCAAAAATATCAGCAAGTATATGCTGCAAGGTACAATAAAGGTTTATAAACTGGATTTAGCAGGAGAATATTATTACTACTCGGAGCAGTGGATCCACTACTTGGCTCTGCAGCTCCCCCAGCTGTATCTTACCGTGTGTGCTCTCTGGTAGTATGTCAGGAATGCAACTGTGGGGAAACATTTAAGAAACATACACCTGGCATAAAACAGTCAGTGTGACCCTTACTATAATAAGTGCGTCCATGACATCCTTACAGATCTGTAGACTGGTAGAACTTGTCACCTCAATGAACAGCTCGCTTGTGGTCTTTTTTATCTATGAGAAAAAGAGAAAGAGTGAGAGAGCAAGAGAGGGAGCGTGAGCAAATATATGAACATAATCAAACACTGTACTAATATATATGTCTAGGAAAATCTATGCCAGTATAATTGGCTCAGTGGTGCCAAAGGGTTTTTTAAACTGCCAATATTTGGATATCTAATCTAATCCAATCTAATATGATTTCCATGTTACTGTATATTTAGCTCATTCAAAGTAGAAAAGATTTTAAAATGATGTTGGAAATTACTGCTTAGAGTCTAGATCTTTATATCACAGGTTTTATGGATCTCAGTTTAAATGTTTTACTCTGTTCTAAAGTTTAGGCAATGCCTCAAAGCAGTTTATAGTAAGTGCCTCTTTTATGGTTACTTTTTTTAATGCCCGACCAAACGGCACTCGTCTACAGTACTGTAGATTTTTGCCCTGTTTGTAACATAATGTAAATTGAAGCACTCCCACATTTTCTAAATTGACTTATGTGATATGCATTCTGTCACATCTGTGCAAACACACACAAAAACTGTTATGCTGACAGTGTCCAAAGTGAAAAGAAGTATATGGAGGAAATATACCGGAGGCAAGCGGTATGAAACACATCAGTGAAGGAAATCCTAAAATAATAATCATGGCCTACACTGACAAATTTTACAGTTTTATAGTTAGCGTAATATAAGGTAATTACTGGAGATTACCTTTGTCCTTTCACTGTTTGTAATTGGGGGGAATGAGATCACATGGCCTTCAGCATCAACCAGGCACGGATAATGATCTTTCCCATTCAGCATCTGGAGATACCTGTTATTGTATAAGGGCCAATTTAGACACTGCAGAATCCCACTGAATATCACAAATAGCAGCTTTGATCATAGCAAAGTGACTTTTTGGGACACACATTTAACAAAAGACCCTGAATAATCCAGCCAAATATGAGCCATTTGATGTATGATGAATCAATTCCAGACATACTGAAGCGATAATAAAAAAAATAATTTTGCACAATGTCCCCTTTTCTACTTTAAACTACTCCTGATTATTGTTCTTCAAAGTAGATCAACCATCATGCAGGCAGTTAGTGAGAGAGGAAGATGCAGAGGATAAAGGGAAATTGCCCTTTATCCTCTGCATCTTCCTCGCTCACTAACTGTCTGCATGTCCTCCCTCACCACAATGACCCCCATGTCCCAAGTGTAGTCAATCAGCCAACAGGTGTTTGGTATCTGCATGATATGAAATTGTTCCCTCTACAGAAACATAACGACTTTCTTCACAGCTGTGGTGAAACGAACCAGATGTTGCGGCTAAGACACAAATATAGCCACTTTATTTGCCATTCAAAGCAACCAATGAACCAATGAGTATATTCATAACCATTTCATGTAATCGTTTATTTTGAGGGAGGTTTTAGAGGTGAATGTTTGGTTCCAAATGTATGTAATTCTGACTTGGTATTCAGAGAGCAAATCACTCTAATATACTGTGTTTCACAAAAATTGGGAAATAGACTTATATATGTGGGTTCTGACACTAACACACAGCATTCCATAGAAAAAGACAGTACAATGCATTGCTCAAAAAGTAGTAGCAGCCTGAATTATAGACAATTATAGTCTGTTTTATAGACAATAGTAAACTATAAAGTGCCAGTGACTACCGCATCAACATATTAACGGTCCTGCTGGTTTGACAGTTATTAAACCACAAGCTTATCTACTCACCTGTGGAGGCCGGACACATTCTGCCGTTTCTTCTGTTTCCTCTGTTCATCTGCTTCCTGCTGGAGCATCTTTAACAGGTCCGCTGCCTTCATCTCCTTACGACCCAGAGGAACTATCTATACACACACAAACGCACACACACAAACACAAACAGACACACAGACACACAGACACACAGACACACAGACACATACTTCTGAATATGCTCTTTCTAGCTGCTAAAATTGTATGTATATTACTATTGATTTTAAACAAAAATGCAATTCAAAAGAAATACAGCAATATTGAACAGATATTAGTATTTGTGCTACATCATAGTATTAAAAGGTCAAAACACAGTAAATGAATGTCAGTTAGTGCATTTGAAAGTGTAAGATTGGCATCAAAATATACTCTTCTTGTCGGGTTATACAATATGAAAATACCAAAATGTAAGAAATGTTTCTACATTGTAATTACATTATACAATGAGTTATATAATTGTTTAACACCTTTATTCATTAAAACACCCTCACAGAATAGCTGAAAGAGGTAGGAATAGTCAAAGCACACATTGCTTTTAGAGAACGCAGTCCTTCTGCAATTGCAATACTTTAATTAAAAATCAAACAAACGATGTATTGTGCGTCATAGCCAGGTGTGGTTTCAACAGACTGTCACAAAAAAGCAGGGGAAGCAGAAATAAAAGATGCCCTACAAAGCCCCTGACACTGTTATGTGTACAGAGACAGGGGCTATATGAATGCCCTGCAAAAAGAAAAAGGACAAAAAGCAAAAGCATGACTCATTCATAATTAAAATCGAGAACTGTGTCTTCTTGATGACACTATTTAAGCAGCAGATTAGAAACTAGATGCCATGCCATTCATAATAACAGCCTTACCAGGCATCATGAAATATGCACAGTACCTCCCCTACAGGCTCTTATGCAATCGCTGGGTGTGTTCTGATTGGAAGATCACACAATGTGTTACTGGGTAACCAATTACTGAGCAATCTACTGAGTAAGGATCATTTTGTTCGCATTTAGCGGCTGCACCTCCACTTCCTCCACAGTACGGAGAGAATGCAGAATGGTAATTAACACAAGACCTTAGCTCCCAGCATTAGACTGCATCCATAATTAAACATTATTCACCATGATGGCAATTTTGTTTATGCCTCAGGGTGGAAAGCGTGAAATTAACAGGTTGTGTTAAGGTGTGGCCAATTACAGCTTTATCTCCAGTCATACTGGAGGGTGGTGGATATTTTTGGCTCACTTGAAAACTGCAACACCCACCTTTTTTCATCCTTTTTTTACGCTTTTTGTTGCATTTAGAATTGCGTGCAAGTTCTCTTGGTCCAGATCAAAGTAAGACATTATAAATTGTAATAGTCCTGGTTCACTTAGCATTCACATTCATACATTTAACAGCTAGGTAAAATACGTAAAGCAAAGTTATATGAGTAAAAACTGAGCTACAATAATTGAGATAATATTCAGCAAGCTTTATGAACCATGCTTGTTATTTCCCATCTTGTGAAATTCTTGCGCATAAAGCCAGGCCATACCAAGGGTTAGGGTTAGGGCCAGGCCATAACGTGGTTTCTGTACAGTGCAATGCATCACAAAATCCCTGGGACACAGTCTCAAATGGTTTAAACTGAGTAAGCATGTTGCCTTTGTACTTGGATGAGTGTGATCATGTGTGTGCATACCGAGCATTTCATATATCAGAACTTCACCAGAGTTTTTTTGGAAGTTCAGACCAAGCATCTCTGGGAGTCATTGCCTGGTTATTTGGTATTTTATACCAGGATTGGAGTGCCATCTTTCTCACTTGCTCTAACAAACAGAGCAATCAAACGGAGTAATCACCCCAGGATTTCTTATTATCAAACCAAACCCTTATATTCTGAACTGTTTCAGCTTTTTCTCTACCTAACCATAGCCACTGACTGCCTTACTTCTATCCTGTCTGAAAGATTTTGTTTTGTGGTCTCAGCAATAAAATGTGAAACTTTATCTCACATGTAACAGGACACATTTACATTATTACCAGACGCATTTATCCAAAGCGACTTCCATTCCTTAACTACAGGGGACAGTCTCCCTGGAGCAACTTGGGGTTAAGGGTCTTGCTC
>JBBPDB010000017.1:13116861-13128811 GCA_037974465.1 Brachypetersius altus | reverse complement strand
CCTGTTTGTCCTTGATTTAGCCCCATATATATGCCTGTTTGTGTGATGTCTTCCTCATGTGTCCATCGCCTCATTCCCGCCTCATCCCCGCCTCATGTCCACCTTGTTCTCCTACCTGTGTCCTGCCCTTTCCACGTTTTGTAGTTTTCGGAGGCCATCGTTGCCTGTTTTGTTTTTCCCCTTTTTGTTTCGTCAATAAACCTTCTTCATGGATTACTGCCTTCCTGCCTGTTCCCTTCCAAGAGGTAGCTCCGAGTGCTGGCTCCGCAGCCAGCCTCGTGACACTTATTATGCAATGTGATGTGTATTTTCATTCTTAAATGAACACCTCTGACCAAACTCGCTATTTCCAGCAACTAGGTGTGGTGTAATATTGTTGCAATTTCATCTAAGCTGTTTTAAGGAAGACACAGGGATGGCATGGCATAACATAATTTTGTTTTGCTTGTTTTTTTTTTCTGAACAGCTCTTCCTGTTGAGAGCTGTAACCATTGTCCTTTGTGTCATGAAACTTTTTCTCCAGGAGAGGAGGTGAGTTACATACCAGCCTAAATGTCTCTCTCTCTTTTTCTATTCATGGCTTTCCTTAAATTAAAACTTCCCAAAAAAAAGAGGAAGTGTTTGCCACACCACCTACAACTGCCTTTAACCACATCATATTACAAAATCCAATATGATTGCAGAAGAAGGAACTTTATTTGTAGCTTTTTGAACAAACATCTACCATCTGGCACACCGTCCCACTCTGCAGCAGCATTGTATCTGAGCACTCTAATTACAGGCTTAATGTCTCTGCCAGGCACCAAACAGGTGTGCATAAATTCCACACAGCAGCTAGGAGAATCATATTAGTCATCTTGGCTAAATGAGAGTGAACCATCTTTAAAAAAAAAAGTAAAGATTGTTTTTTTTGTCTTAACATTTCATCTTATTGACACAAGACTTGATGCCCAGTTTCAGCACCGCCAAACCCTTCAAGCCACTGTTAAAATGCTCTAGTTGCAGTATATGTGTGATGTTCTCATGTCTTTCTGCTGACACTGTATCCTCCCCGAGCTTCTTTCTCTGCAGCTCTCCTGCCCTAGAAGCTCACAAATATTTTATATGCCAGACCTTAAAGCAGGAGTAAGCAGTCCTTCCACCAAGGTTGCAGACAGCTGTAGGTTTTACTTCTAAACTTTAACTAACACACCTGGATCTAATATTCCAGGGCTGCTTAGTGTTTTTAATGAGCTGAGGTAGGTCATACAACATGTGTTTCATTTCAGTTCATTGAGGTCTACGGAGGCTGAGGATATTTTATTCAGTTCTCTGCATTTCTACCTGCCACATCTGTACCGTACCATCAGTTACCCCAGACAAATGTTGATGGTTTTCCCTGTCCTTAGAGCAGGACAGAACAAATCATACAAATAACACAAATGTGAAACAATAGCCATTATACAATGCTCAGTACTATTCCAAAATCTTAGGGAGCTCATATCTAAGTCTTTTGTATAGCTCTGTTATTATTGGAATTAGACAGGTCGATGTATGTTTTATGAAGCTTTGTACAATATTCAAACACAGAAGCAACTCAAAATTCATTGACTTTAGCTTTCACAGTATCCATGTGAAACCAGACCGAGCCTGTGAAAACTCTACCCACACCTCTACGCTGTTCGTGAAATGCCACAAATTCTTCCTTCTGGGAAATTAGTTTGAATTCTGCAACAACACATCGCACAGATGTAAAGCTTAATTCACAAATGTTTTGTAGTGCACAGGTTTTTGGATGTTTTCAAAAGATGGGCAACACATAAGATCATACGTTATAAAATGATCAAATCATTTCTGGTAATCGACCTTACACTGCTGACGTGGCAGATAGTGGTTGTGTAGAATGTTGTATTCGCTCATTGTTGACATTAGCTGTGCAGTGCCTTTAATAGGTTGAGGTGCCCTAAAGATCCCTGGGCTCTGCTCCATGTTGTTGGGTTCTTTTTGAGTAAGTTTTCACTTCCATTTCCAAGTCAATTTTACCATACCTTTAGGCTGCACATACCTGCTCAGTGCACTGTAATACAGAGAGTCTATTCCTTATAATTAATCCAAGCATATTTCCTGTAGGCTGTAAACCTGTTTACATTTTCATGTCTACATTCCATTGGTACATGGAATAATCCTTAAAGATTTTCACCACGTTTTAAAGTGAACTGTTATTGGTCCTGGATATTATAGGGGAATTAGATTCTTTTAAATCCGTGATTTCTAAAATGTTCAGCATTGTGTAACAGATGCTCCTATTTTAGGCAAAAAGCTGCAGTTTATTAGTTTAGCATTCATTTCATTTAGAACTTTCTAAAGAAATGGTTGTATATTTTTGTAATATTTGGTTGTATTTTCCAAATGGGTTGAAATGACTGAAATGATTGCATTAAAATAACAATTTCATTTGTGCTTACTATGCATAATGCCTTTACCAGCCTGAAACACCTTAGTTAATTATGGAGTGAGACTGTGTGTTTTCTTTAGTGGACAAAAAAATGTTAGAAGGGTCATTTTCTGTGTATCTCCCCCTGATGAGAAGTCTTAGTTTGTGTATATGGCTTCAGTATTACGGTGTAAGTATAAAGCACACATGCATACATTCCTTTGGCAGTGAGGTAACAGTGAGTGGCTTGTGTGTGTGTGTGTGTGTGTGTGTGTGTGTGTGTGTGTGTGTGTGTGTGTGTGTGTGTGTGTGTGTGTGTGTGTAGGGCTGGAAGCTTCACCTTATGGGCAGCAGTGCAGGCTGTGTGCAGAACACACGCAGGACAGTGGCACTGCAGAGAGCTCTCACACACGCACAAGGTAAGCCATTCATCCCTTGTTGGGCCCCCTCTGAGCCCCTCAAATGCCCCACACAAACCCAGCACAAACCCCCAAACATCATCAAGCCATGGGGAGGTCTGCCTGCAGAAAGCTGCAAATCGAAACAGATAAACAACTTCACCATTCTACAACACAGCATTTTCCACAACATCTGTTGTCACCAAGTGACTTAGACCCTATCAGTGAAGCTAAAGGCAAAGAGGAAACTGGCAAAAATGCAGAATTAGCCCTCAAAATTGGAACCAGCCCTTTTCTGTGCTGCCCACACTTGTGCAGTCTTATGTAATTATGTAGTCTTATATAGTTATGTAGTCTTGTTTCTTGTTATTGGTCTTTGTAAGTCATGACCACATAGGTGAATGCATAGTGGATAACATCACCACCTAACACACTGAAGACTTGTTCCTCACACATTGAAGGTTTGGTTCCATATCAAGTCAGGAAAACCACCACAAAGCCAAGAGTCTTTGTGCTACTCCTGAAGCTACAAGCTTTTATCATTGAGAGGTATTGTCAGGACAGTAATTAAACAGGAGGTAAGTCTAATAGGCCAGTTTGGTGTGTTATGTCACAGTTTAATGAATAAAATATAGAATTAAGTTGAGGGCTATATAAAATCTGATTCTGTGAAAGCTATAGCACTTTGTGTATGTATTTTCAAAGTTGAAACGACTGGAGCAATATGTCTTCTATTTTACCCCAGATATACTGTATTTGAAATATTTGGAATATATTAGGAAATCAAAAAGGCTTGATCTTTTGAATATCAAAAATATTTTGAATTGTATTTTTAAAGCTCCAATATATAAACAAGCCATTAAGTCTCAAATGATGTATAAAAGCTAGTAAGTATTTTCAAGTTTCATTCACAATAGTTTACCTCCTCTCCCTTTTGCTTTGACAAGGGAAGACAATCAATACGGGCTTGTGGAAAGCAGAAGCAGCAGTGTCTGTTGGTAAGGGCAGAGGGAGCAGCCGAATCCCTGCACCCGCGTCACGGCCCAGCAGGACCATACGCATCAGTCCAGGCAAGGCCTCAAACCACAGACCAGGACAAGCATGAGGTTTAATCTGTTCAGATCACAGGAATAGAGCTGATACACTGAAACTCACTTTGAATGATAGCTTTTATTTTTCTCTGAATTTACTTCAGTCACATGTGTACATGGGTTTCAAATTATATTGCATTAACAGAATTAATGCCAAATTGTGTTTCTGAAACATGTTTTTATCATCTGAAACCAGCTGACACATTTGAATCAAGTCATTTCGCTAGATTTATTTTTTTGGGTGACTCAGCCATGAAGCTAAACTCTGCTAAACTCATTGACTAATGTCACAATCAAGAAGAGTCCTTCACAGATTCCGAATCTTAGAAGTGTGTTTACCCCCTTATGCATGTGGCACTGGCATGTGATTCAGGGAAACTTTTCCTTACAGAATCAAAAGCATATTTCGTAGCCTTGCAGACTTTGCAGAATCTGGTAATATAAGAATCAGTTACAGTTGAGAATCAGTTTAACCTTTTGCTAACATGTAAACAGACATTGAAAAGTGTATTATATGCTAAGGATGTAATAGTTAAGACACAGGCAGCTGGATTACAGCAGAAATCCATGCATTGCTGATCTGCAGCTTTAACCTTTTTCTACAGTATCCTGTATGTTTACCTATTTATCAGTTTTGTTTACTCAACGAGCTGTAAAGTTAGCTATATTTTGTAATCTGTTTGAATATTCTATTCTTGTACTTGGTTTTATACCTGCTTTTTGTGTATTTTGTGTGTGTTTGTGTGTGCGCGCACGTACATGTGCCTGTGCCTATAAATGTGTAAATGAAGCACTTTGTGACATTTTTAAACACTATAGGTAGAATCCAACTGAAAAAAGACTCGGTGATAAAACCCTCATAACCTGTTTTTCCTGAAATGCAATGATTGTATCACATCAAAAAGGGTACAAGTTGGCAGTGATGGAACCTGGTCAGTCACCTTCAGAATCTAGTTTACAAATGGAAAAATAATTTTAGGACTAGACTTTAATGACTTCACACTTGCTATTTACGCGATACTTGACACCATCCTGGGGGGAAATTCACAATACTTTTAGGGTCCAGTTTCCCAGACGTGGATTAAGTCCATGCTCAGACTAAATGGCAATGACAATGGTAAGTCACAGTTAATCACTGTTTTAGTCTAGGCTTAGACCAAAATATTGGTCTGAGAAAATGGTTGTAGACGTTTTAATTTTTTAAACTACCCCTTAAACTTAGTATTAAGTTATTTATCTTCTATTCAGTTTCTGACTCATTGTTAGAATTTGATTTAACTATTAAGTACTCCAGTGTAACCAAAGCACAAAATGTGTCATGATGCAATTACAATATGTTCTAATATGTTCAGCAAAGCACTGCCAGTGCTGTCTTGCTCTCTGGCGGTCTTAGTAGCTCCCAATTCGTGACAGATACAGCTCAAGCTCAAATAAAGAAACATTACTCAATACTGCCCCTCTATAACACCAAATTAAAGTTTGTTTTTATAAAGCCTACGACTAAATATGTGTTCTACTTTCTACTGTTGTATTTGCCTCATTTCAGCCAACAAAAATTATGCTACTTCACATTTTGTTTGTGGAATGTAAACAAATGATGTTTAACAAGTGAAACAAGTGTAGAAAATTATTGCAGTCAAGCAATTATACTCGTGAGCATGTTACAGTTCAAATGCTGCATCAAGGCACATTTTTGTTGTTTTGTCTCACAGCACATACATCTGAGACCTGTATTTGGCATGCTAATCTGTTTTTCTCAACGGCGAGATTAAGAAGACAGCACAACAGATACGTACATGTTTCTCAGAAATATAACGAAGTGTGATAGAGCACCCACATGAACAAGTGTTATAATTTTATAAAACCTTGATTTCTAAGCCATATGTTAGCCTTTTCTGTTATTGCTGGAAATATCAAATGCAGAATTTATGAAAAGAGACTCCCTGGGTTAATGAAGCACATATAAATAAAGTGCATCTACAACTTACTTTTTAATGTGTTAATAGAAATGCACCATGCAGAACTGCACATATATTGCATAGACATAAACGCCTTTGTTACTGTTAGCCTGTCTGAATACAGTGTTAGAAACACTAAATAGTGTTAGAAAAGCAGTTGCAGTTTCTGGACCTCAAAAGTGTACACGCCCTGTATTTAATTAGACTTTACAAATCCAAATAAGAGGCAACATGTTACACTTTGAAGCCTTAAATTGTGCATTTAAATGACAAGCATTTAAAAAAAACCCCAGCAGAATGAGTAAGACTACGAATCCACTTTTTTGGTTATATTTCTGTATTTAATACAGAAATATAAAATATTTGTTGTGGATCATGTACTGATGTTGTGACTTTAAAATGTTTAGTATTTGACAAATGTACAGAAGTATATTTTGTGTAGAAGTATCATTTTGTGCATTTACTTGTGTATTTCTTTCCAATAAACAGTATTTATTGTTCTTTCAAAATCAGGGATGGTAATAAAACACATAATTATCATTTTATTATCACTTCACTTTAACTGTAAATATCTGTAAGAGAATTGCCGTTACATAATGTGTATATTTATAATTTTTAAAAAAAATCAAATACAGACATACCAAATCTACATTCATATTCACTAAGCGTTCTTAATGGGAAAACCAGGTTTCGAGTTACTTTGATTTGCATGTCAGATGATTTGAATCTATTTGAATCTACTTCAGACACTTAGCACTCCTATAACAACCGGTCCTTTAAGCAAAGCCATTTTGGCGCGTTTGTACCTTTCTCTTATGGCTTTATTTCTCTTGACCCAGATTTTAACTTATTCAAGCTGTTCACAATGAATGTATCTGAATGTTACGCATTAGCGAATGTATGAGTGGTAAAATTTGACCTGTAGCTATTTTGTGTTTGAAGATCTCTATGTTTTAGTTAATAAAATGAGTAAAGTGTGCTGTGATACTGGTGTTGTTTTCTATCCATGCTATTGGAGTCACTTTTGTTACAAACTAGTGTTTATCCATAATACAGTTTATCAAAAATGACACTTCTCATTACAGGGTGCCCTACTATACATTCTTCACAGGCTGGTAAAAGAATAGACTTTAACTAAAGTTTAATTGTTTGTGAATTACATAGGATTTATTTATAACTTTTACACACAAACTGACATAAATGTAACTTAACTACTCAGAGTTTAACGTTAAACTTTCCACATACATACCATATTCTGTATTTTCCACGTCTATATTTTACACCTACAACAGCATCATCCGGTAATAACATGTTTTATTCCATTCATGATTCAAACACAGGAGTATTATTCTCCATTATTCATATACAGCCAACCAGAGTATACAGTATATTCCCCTCTGGCATCTAAACCATGGCTCATCACAGAGGAAAAACAAAGTGGCTTTCAGTGTTGAAACCATTTTCCTGTTTTCAGTTCACTCTTTTGCAAGAATGCACAGTTGTCTTTGTCGTACAAAAATTCAAGCAGTACGCTATGTTTTGGTTTTGTGCTCTGAACTGCATATCCTCAGCTTTATTTATCCGTAGTGTAACATACACAAGTGCAAATAGTAGAGACTAGGTCTTTATTCTCTATAGAGAATACTGTAAGGCGTATTCATTTGTTCATGAAATATGTCAACCACTGAAAATTAAACTTATTTTCCCATGAGACAACTACATTTATTTAAATTTTTAGTATGTTAAATTCAAACCCATATTTATTTACTGCTGCTACCACTAACAATATTATTAATGAAAATAATAATGATTATTATACATGAGGAGTAGGGATTTAATAATAATCATCATCATCATCATATTAATAATATATATTATAAATCATCAAATTGCTACTACTTATAGTCATACATTATTTTTGCAGCATTTTTATTGTTAATAATAATAATAACAATAACGAGGCAATCATTGAAAACAACTTAATAAATCATGGAGTATTATATAACGTATGGAATATTATAAAAAGCAGTTATAAGAACCAAATGTTGATGATGATGTTGATGAGTTTATGAGTGAGACCTGCTCAAGTTGTTCATTTAACAGCTGTTGTGCTGCGTGTCATATAAAGAAAGCTTACGGGCTCCAGACAAAGTAAACATGCTTCGAAACTAAATTTTGAACAAAGACAACAGTGTCCAGCTCTCCAAACGTAACCCTCTCCGTCAACGTGCCCACTCACATTCACACACTCACTCACACACACACACACACACACACACACAGTGTGGATCTGTGAGGAGCACAGAGGTCGGACTGTGCGCTACAGGTTGAACTTCTTGGCGCACGTCAGCTTGTGGTCCTGCACCACGCTCCACATCCTCAGCAGGTCTCGCGCGCTCAGCTTGTGCACCACGATAAGCTGGCGGAAGAAGCAGGGCTCGCTGTTCATGGAGCTCACCCTGCGCTTCACGATCCCGAATGTCTTAAAGCCCGGATGGGTCTCGGGCGCCCTGCCCAGCCTCTGTAGACACATGCCCAGGAACACGTCGTCTATGGGGAAGAGCTCGAGTGCCTCGGAGGCCACGAAGAGGCTGCGGGCGACCCGCGAGGACACGAGGAACCCCCCGCCACCCACGTAGGGCGGGTAGGGCTTGTCGAAGAGCTCCCTGGGGATGTAGTACTTGCTCTGCTTGTTCCTGATGGGGATGGCTTTTGAGATGGTGTCCCCAACGAAAAGCTCGTGCTCTCTACCCTCCTCGGTCCGGTACCCGATCAGATCCACCAGATTCTCGGGGTTGACGAACACGTCGTCGTCCCCTTTGAAGACGAAGGGCACATGTGCACAGTAGATGTGGAACCAGCGCAGGAAGTTGACTTCCTTGAGCGTGAGGTTGAAGAACGTGTCCATGAAGTCCCACTGCAGGATGTCCCCGTAGATCCTGTCCTCGTACTCCAGCAGCTTCTGCAGGTTCCTGGCGTCCTTGCCCGTCGAGGGGGTGCCTAGCAGGAAGAGGGTCCTAACGCGCTTACCGCGCACTGTGCGCTCCTCGCCCCAGGTTTTGCGCACGGCCTCGCGCCGCTCGTGCTCCTCCACTACGGATTTGACCACGAGCAGGACGTCCACGTCCGTGCCGCACTTCTCTGGGTGGTTCAGCAGCATGGGGAAGTACCTGCAGCGCATATGCAGAACGAACTGTTGGAAGCGGGGCTCAAGGTGGCGCAGCCAGTCCCTGCCGCGCGCGTCCGGCGCGCCTACGCTGCAGTTGGCAGTCTCCACGCTCCAGGTGGGCGAGGAGTTTCTCGTGACCGCAGAAATCTCCCCATTCCACGGGCTCGAGCTGTTCACTCCAGACCTCTCCGACCTGCTTTTGGACTTCCAGGGGAGCTGTTTCACGCCAACGTCCGCAACTTTTAACTTCTGGACAGTCAGTAGGGTGCCAAACACCAGCGTCAGACTGAGCAGGGTCTTCAGGAGTCTCCTGCGACGGAACAAATGATCCATATCGCCCGAGCAGCCTGCTCCCGTGGCGGCTCCAGCCCCTCCAGCGCCCTGGAAGCCCTGACCCTCATATAACACGGACGAACGCGTGCCATATGCCGTTCATTCCACTGTGGAAACACACCAACCTTCTGTAGACCTGGTTCATTATACAGACAACCGCGTGATGTCCTTCCTCCGGGCGTCGTGCTCAGAACTGCTCCGTTGGCTGATGCTGTTTGATTTTTTTTTGCTGAGAAGTACAAGGTTGTGGCAACCCCATGTAAAGTCACCACCCCTCCCCTACCCCCCTTAATGAAAATGAGCTCAGCCCACCTCAAAGCTGCCCAGCCTACGAGCACCAAGTTCTTCTCTGGTTTCAAAGTCTGAGTAAAGCACTCCAGCAATTCACTCAAAGAAAAGACTCAATATTCTCTTCTACCAAGGCCAAGAGTGCCTACATGGCACTCCACAGACTCACAGCAGGATATTACTGTTTATTGTGAGAATAAACTTGAAATTTAAAGCAGTATACATATCAACAAAATAGAAAGACATACATACGCAAAATAATGATAAAGAATTAGTAGTATAAATAAAATATGTAGTTTGTTATTAACCCTGCAGGCCATTAAGAAATAATCTTATTTTCAGCAGTAAAATAAGTATATATGTATATGTAATAACTTTCCAGGGGGGTTTGGGTAAGACGTCGGGTGACACAGGTGAGTGTTGTAAGCATAAAGTGTCTTCAAGGTCTGTCAGGGAGGTAAAGTGGGGATGTGGGTGGGAGACACATCAAGGTGTTATTTGCATCTGGAAAGCAGTGGGCTGGGGGGGCTGCTTTTCTCTCTCCTTCAGGGCAGAGGGCTGTTTATTGCTTAGGCTTTTTTGTTGTTCTTTTTGGGCCTGTCCTGACTGCAATGGCTTATCTAAATTCAGTTAGTTTTGAATTATTCAATTGCTTAAAAACTGTTTGTGTTTATGAATAACCATGTGCTTCTTTTCGTTTTAATTTTTTTATTCAGTGTACTGAAACCTGATGGGACACGCATTTCACAAGACCAGAAAGACAAAGCCATTCTTTTTTTCAAAACCCAATTATGTCTGTAATCAAATTTCCATTGCTTAGAACTATTCTGTTCACTCCTACAGCCCTACAGCACACATATGGAAAGTCAATTGTAAAACAGCCTGAGGTAAAGTAATTTTTTGTGATGCCACAAAAAAAAAACATTTATAGCTGCCTTTTCAGCAATGCAGGGCCAGTCAATCAGAACAGGGACTGTTTATGTATAGTTGTCTCAAGACACAGTAACTAAAGCAGCATTTTTAACCCCAAGGGATTAAGAGAAGTTGGATAATGGTCATGTTTTTGGTACGCAAAT
Source organism: Brachypetersius altus (assembly GCA_037974465.1). NCBI lineage: Eukaryota > Metazoa > Chordata > Actinopteri > Characiformes > Alestidae > Brachypetersius > Brachypetersius altus. Next base: position 13,118,085 of record JBBPDB010000017.1, on the reverse strand, counting down.
CCACAAAACATCCTGAATGGTTATAAAAAAATACAGAGAAATGTAGAAAATGTCTACACTATTTTGAAGACAATAGGGATTGTTTTGTAGACATCACTAGGATGTATGCCAGTGACCAAAATGGGCTAATAAGTTGACTGATATTAATCAATGATTTTGGGCCCAGTTCAGTTCAGTTCACACATTACAGCCATGATCATTTATTCAGGTTCAGGTTTTTATTTAAGTTATATAGCACATTGTCATACACAGAAGGTCATTCAATTTGCTTTACAGAAATGCAACATAAAATAAAGATAAATATAAGGGATAAAAGAAGTAAAAGAACACACAAAAGAACAGTAAAAGTGCAGTAAAAGTGCAAATATTTAAAAGAAGTCAGAGGAGAATAGTACTGTTTTTAGCAGCTTTTTAAAGCAGTTGGTGCAGATCCGATAGTAATGAGCAGCTTGTTCCAGTCGCAAGCTGCATAATAACTAAATGCCATTTCACCATGTCTAGTTTCAGATCTTCTCACCACTAGTTGTGCAGCTCCAGCAGATATAAGAGACCTACCAGGAATATATACTTCAAGCATATCAGAGATGTATGTAGGACCCAAACCATTGAGTGACTTGTACACAGTAAGTAATGTTTTGAAGTCAGTTCTGTATCGAACTGGGAGCCAGTGCAAGGACCTGAGGTTGGGAGTAATGTGCTCTCTTTTCTTGGTTTTGGTTAGAACTCTGGCAGCAGCATATTGAATGAGCTGGAGTCTAATGGACTTGTTGGAAATCCCAGTGAGGAAAGCATTACAATAGTCAACCCTGCATGTAATGAAGGCATGGATCAGTTTCTCTAGGTCTTGTTTGGACACAAAGTCTCTAACTTTAGCAATGTTTTTGAGGTACCAAAATGCTGACTTTGTGACAGCTTTAATGTGATCATCTAAACTAAGGTCTCCATCCATGATTACACCGAGGTTTTTGACATGGATGAATGGCTTAAATGCTCTAGATTCTAAGGGCACTCATCCCTCTTTATTTCCAAACAGAATAATCTCCGTTTTGTCTTTATTTACCTGGAGAAAATTATGATGCATACAGTTCTGTGCTTTCTCAAGGCGCCGACACAATGAGTCAATTGGGCCAAAGTCACTTGGTGAGAGAGCTACACTCAACAAAAATATAAACGCAACACCTTTGTTTCTGCTCCGATTTTTCATGAGATGGACTTAAAGATCTA
>JBBPDB010000017.1:13100716-13113986 GCA_037974465.1 Brachypetersius altus | reverse complement strand
AATTTGTTCGAAATAACGATATAATTTTGGGAGAAAAAACATTGTTCTCTTTATGCACAAAACACGTACCGAAACCGTGACCCAAATACCGAGATACGTACCGTACCGTGGGATACCTGTACCATTGCATGCCTATTGTACACACAAATGCACCCACACACACTTGGACACCTCTTCACTCGTGGGCACTCTGACCCCTATACTCTATCCAGGTAAAGGGCTCTGATGTGGGGCAAAGTTCAGTCCTGCCTGCACTCTCACTAAAGGCACACGCACACACACACGCCATTTCTACTCACAACAGAAGGAAACCCTGAAACACCACCACTGAAATTTTAAACATGGTTATAAAACCAAGGCAGCACAGTCGAGATTTGATCCAGTGTTTAATCTCTGCAACAGTTTCCATGGTTACAACGGACTTTCAAAAATCTCACATTAATGAAGCTTACAACAAAACTGATCTCAAATGAAGCAACAATAGAAAGATCAACTGTTGTCAGCATGATTAGATATGAGATACCGGTCAATGAGGGGAAGTGCAAATCTGTGTCTGAGGCTGGAACCCTCAAATGCATTACGCTTTTACATTCTAGGGTACAGAAGGGGTGAGCTGGGAAGCTCGAGTGAGGTTAGTGTTTCATGAAGAGCATGACAGGTGTCTGGAAGTCTGGGACAGTGTGGAAATGATGGGATAAGAATGAAAAGCAGTGTTTTCACTGAGCTCATCCAGGAAAGATGTCAACTCTCATCAAGGACATCTGATGCAGCTAACCAAGGTCTTTTTGGAAGTACCATCGAACACCGAAACGGATCACACATAAAAAATTTCATCACAAATTACTAGTGGGACAAAACTACATTAATCTTAATGTGACTAATTAATTGTATAAGCTAGAATATGTGCCCAAGTAAAGCCAGAGTAAGCTTTACTATCAACAGTACACATCTAGTGTGCACTTATGTACAATGTTTTTTCTTTCCCCCAGGCCATCACCAAATGTAAAGTGCATCATTCATTGTTTACATTTCACTACTGTGTTAACAGTTAGTCTAGTTATATCTGGCAATTTGGTGATTATTAAATAAAAAACGTAAAAACTAAGAAAACAATGACATTTTTTGAGATTTGAGAAGTTCTACATCCACACCTGGGAACCTATAAGCACGGTCAGGAGGACCACAGATAAGGTCAATATTCCCAGATGAAAATGGAGGGGACGGGCTGATGGCTGTATCAGGTTAATAAATGCATTAATGTGTGCCATTCGCTATAGCATGAGAGTGAATGAAAATGAATGAAAATGCTAGGTTATGATAACATCCATACAAAGGTCACGCTACCTGGACGTGACAGTGCAGTCTTGGCTGACAGCTGCAACTGAAGCACTTCTTGTCGAAGTGAGCCTATTACAAGCCAATGGGAGGAAAAAAATATTCACATGACTCAAAATCCCAGGACAACCTCTGGAAGGTCTTCCACATTTAACCTGATGATCCGAAATTTCTGTGTCTGTATAATCCTGTCACCCACCATCAGCAACCTTTCTACATCAGGAGCCACAGTTACCAAAATCTTCCATTCATCTACTGTCTGAATGATTAATCTTCCATTCATCATTCATCGGATTTAAGGTAAAAGCATAGGAGACCCAATCAGGTTTCAGGGAATAAATATTTTGCAGGAACTAACCTGGGTGATTAATACCATAGTAGCAATGCAGGGGTCAATCCGTTAGAACAAGTTGACCCACGCTCATGTGTTCATATATATTCAGTAGAAAGTTACTGCAATCGAGCTAAAAAATACTAAGTTTATGAGAAACTTTTAATTAACAGGAAAAGCCAAATTGAAGCATATCAAAATCGTGCTGCTCTGAATTAGGATCTATTACCTCAAATATGTTGTATCTTCAGATAGGTACAATTTGAATTAATATTAGTGTGTTCTTATTTATGTTTTAGTTGTTGTTGCATCGTATAAACCAATGCCTTCCATGCAAAAAAACATTGATACATATGTCCATATGGCAATAAATTAAGCTACCAAAATATAAGAAAATGAACTGTTTTGAGACCAAAAAAAATCAATATATCAGATTCTAATGAGAGACACATACATTTCAAACGAACAAAAATAAGTTTGGTTAAAATGTAACAGCTGCTCATGTAACCAAGTCACCCAACCAAGGCCATAGCTGTGTTTCAGTTCGGCCATTCTAAAAATATTTTTGAATGGCATGTTTACCTGAATGTCACGGAGTTAAACTGCTAACAGTTACAACCTCCAATGTTTCGGTGTTAATATAAAGAGCGTGTAGGTGGAAGTTTGCTAACAGTTTGACAATTGTGCTGTTGCAGGACATGTTGCTTAATAAGCTGCATGAGGCCTGGTGTATTAAGGTGGTGGGTTTAACAATGTAAACACTACTTAACTGCACTATAATGCATTTTTTTTCTTTATTAGACGTTTTTGCATGACATTCATTTTTTAACAGGTGTCATTGTGCAGAAACAATGAACTAACAGTTTGGCGAACTTACCCTTGCCTGAAGTGCCACCACGTTTCCCTTTTTTGCTCCGTGGCATGTTGTCAGATGGTTGATCCTACAGAAGCTACGGCTAACTGACCAGCAAAACCAGCAGGAAACCTTTTATGGCGCCAATACAACCGGGAAAATCAAAGATATGACAAAAACAAGTTTCGACCGACAGTCGATGGACTGTCGATCTTCACACCCACCGAAATCCTTCCCTAAACAGGGTGGAAGGGTGGTCACCTCACTAACGACTTCACGTTAATCTCGTAACTTTGTCTCACTTCAGCACCACGTTGTAACACCATTAATCTCCATGTGACCCCCACATCAAACACTGCAGGACTTCTGTGTCTCTTTTAGGATGTATTATCTCTGTTTATCACCAGGCAGCCGATATCTAATGCCAGGTTGAGTTGGTAGGTATTTTTCGAAGCGTTTGGGACGGAGAATAGTGCACGTTGTAGCTGCCGATTCCACCATCTTCTCCGTTGTAGCCGCTCTCAGACCCGGCACGCGCCAGACTGCCACGGTGCCCATGGGTAATGTAGTTTTCATTGGTATTTTCCCAACTCATGTGAATGAGGGCGGGGACTACGATTCCTAGAGTTCCAAGCCAATATCAGCTGTTTGGAAATGTTTGGGTGATGACGTCTTCTGCAAACAGTAGTAGATTATCTGAGTTTGTCACGCTCGACTCATTTTGCTGAAAAAGTAGTTTATCCAAGAACAATTAGGAATTAGGAACAATTAGTATTCTCTGACGGCGGAATGATCTTTTCCCAACTAAATCGCAAGAAGAGTTCTTGTAAATGCCGTTCGAAGAGGAGTGGAGAGGCAAAAACTGTACACGTGACTTTGTTCCAACTCCAAAAAGGGAACAAAAACACAATACACTACCGCTACTGATGTGTGGCCGCACGAAACTGCCCCAAGCTTGACGTTTCTGTTAACTAGAAAACTCAAGCCACCAGCAAATCCTGTCCAACACTATATGGACAAAAGTATTGTTTTTTGTGCTAGGCCCCTTACTTCCAGTGAATGCTTCAGCATACAAAGACATTTTGGACAACGCCGTGCTTCCAACTTAGTGGATACAGTTTGGAGAAGGCCCTTTTCTATTCCAGCATGACTCTGCCCCAGAGCACAAAGCAATGCCCATAAAGACATTGTTGGATGAGTTTAGTTTAGAAGAACTTGACTGGCCCGCACAGAGCCCTGACCTCAACCCCATCCAACACATACAGGACGAACTGGAACGGAGACTGTGAGTCAGGCCTTGTCCTGCATCAGTGCCTGACCTCATAAAAGCGCTACAGAATAAATGAACACAAATTCCCACAGAAACTCTCAAAAATCTTCAGAGAAGATTTTAAGCTGTTTTAGATGCAAAGAGGAGCTCAATTTCAATGCAATACAATTCAGTGCATAGTCCCTGTTGGTGTAATGGTCAGGTGCCCCAATACTTTTGTCCATATAGTCACCACACTTTGGCCAAGTTATTAAGATTAGTAAGAAACCCTATCCCTCATTCAGGTCCCTGCCAATGAACTACAGGACAAGAATGGTATTGTCTAATGATCATATTGCACAGCAGTTAACAGGCTGGGTTACAGGCTTACCGACACTGCACACTCACATTTATCTAAGCAAATGTTTTCAGATAATTTTGAAAAGAACCACTGAGAAATGTCTAAGGAAAACAGTTCCTCATCTCTGAAGCTGGTGTCCATGCCACCCAATACTATAGGCCTATTCAGATTTCTGCCTGCATGGCACAAAGCACTACACATCATAATGGATAAATTACTACCATGTTCAGAAAAGGTAAGTGGTCTTAGGATCTGTAAATAACAGCACAGTTTCTATTGAACAGTAACATTAATATCAAACTTCAGTTTTTCATTACCTGGAGTGAAAACTAATGCAAAATTGATAGTGAGCACTCCTCAAAACTGAGTATTAGTCCAGGTGGGGCTTTGGGTGTGTAGGTCTGCATGATATGTAAAAATGCAATTTTATGATATTATAATTATATTATATTATAATGTGCAATACATTGCAACAGCAGTATGAGGTTTAATAAAATACACTGATAAATCTTGATTCAAGGCTAAATAGTCATAGAATCTCATTTCCGATTTGAAATTTAGCCATGATGATCACAGCATCTAGTAATATATATTTCAAAGGGCTGATTTTCAGACTAGGGCATTTCGTGGTATCTGTGTTACAAAGGCTGTTATAGCTAAACTCATTGCTTTTGAATTGCATAGTTTTTAGAGGCCTGAGAAGAGAAAAGCAAGCAAGAGTTGTGTTGCTGCTGCCTGTGGTAATTTCCCTGGTTGCATTATCAGTCAGTTCAGGTATTGCATTATTCATTGCAGTAATGCGTGCTCCACCTTCTCAGGACTTCCAGTGTGCTGTAACCATCGGAACAAGGTGTACTAATACCCAGAGGTTTTATTATCCCCAATAAATGCTTACAATGGTGTTATCTTTTTGAATGTTTTTATTAAATTCATGTTGTGAAGTTCTAATCACCTTGAAATATTGTTAATACAAGATAAAAAAAAAACTATATTGTTAACAGTAAATCATTAATATCATTAAATATTGTTTACTGTTATCAGTATGCTAAAATAGACCTATGCTAAAATTCGTTATGGTAATACAGTAGTATAAAAGTTTCTGATGTTTTACTTTGTGTTTTGGCCCACATGTTTGGCTTCACAGTTAAGTGAGGAATTGCAAGAGTAAACAATAAACACACAGAAACATATATCAAAAGCATCACTATAAAGTTTATAATTCTGTCACTAATGGCACCAGGGGAAAAAAGAGGCCATCTAGGTATTGGTCCATATATAAACAAATATTTTAAAAGTTCTACCTGCTTACTATAAGCCTATGTTACAATTACACAACCCAAGGCACATGGTTATATGTGCTAACAGACTCTAGTATAATTGCCTGCGTTTGATCCTGGATAGCAGAAATAATTACAAAATGACAAAAGTGGGCCAAATAGTGTCCTTTCAAACAGGTGCTTCCTTCACAAACACAAAACACAGACTAAAACAAAAACACTGCACCAACATTTGGTTTATGTTGCATAAGAGAAGGTACAATCACATTACGTGTTTTATAGACGCGCTGGTTTTGTTGTAATATTATTAAGTGCTGCAATATAGTTATAGTTATATGAAATGCGTCTCTACCTTTGCACAAGCCACACGTTTTTGTTATGTTTATCTCTCAGTATGTTCAGCCCAGAAAATGAAGAGTAATTGTGTGCATTTAAATGTGCAGAACTGAGCTCTCTGTAGAGGATGCTCTCTGTAAGGCACCCATATTTTTGCATAAAACTGTATGTATGTCATCAAATTGTCAAATGGAGCTATTCACTCTATAAATGTACAGCATGAGGATATGTGTTTATGTTCATGTAGGTTTGTGTGTTTCTGACGTCCAGTTACTTCCACTGTCAAGATACGTTAGTGTGTTTGTCACGTGTCAAATGAGTAAATTATTTTAGTCTTGTCCAGTGCCTTTGACCTCAAGTACTAACAGTTGGTCTGAAAACAGCCACTGACCAACTTAAAGGGCAGTGACTTTTCTTATGATAGTCCAGATAGGGTTTTAATGTCCAGTGTAATAGTTGGTGGGCACAAACGGCATTTTGCTGACAACAGCCGGCATTGTCTTCTTCCTAACCTCCACCTGAATGGGTGTTCCTACTTTACTAAAGCTTGTCTCTACGTAACCCATGGCAACGTTCTGCTTGAGGCAAGGGGAGGGGCATCCACTCGTCACCTCGCCTGAAAAGGAGAGAGTTATGAGAACTTCAGAACAGGATAGCAACAATATGGAAAGCTCTAAAAACACAGAATACAATAGCAAAGTCATGGGTTCGAATCCCAAGACTGCTAAGCACCTCTGAGGTCCCCTTGAGCAAGGTACCGTGCCCACATGTTGCTCCCCGGGCGCTGTGCTCTTGGCTGCCCACTGAATAAGCAGGTCTCCAACTTATAGACATATAGTGTTGGCTGTAATAACGTAAGGCTTCTAGTTCAGTTTTATGTTCAAAAATCATGCTCAGTTTATTCCCTAACCTATAAAATAGCCTTTAAAATACATTTCTATCAATTAAACAAGAAATATATCTTTAACATTACTCTGTCATACTGATATTGTTTTCCAACAATGGCTTGCCAAAAGGCCTGAGTAGTGCTTGGAGTGTGTACCTATAACTCTGCCATCAGAGCTGAGTATGGGGGTATGCTGCCTGACAGGGGGTCCGCTGGAGATCAGGCCCACCCTCTTCCTCTGAGTCTTTGCTTTGATCTGCGGAATAATGACATCAGCTCCTGGGAAATCCTTCGCCTGCCGACGACGTTTACCTATGAACACACAAAATAAAAAATAATACATACTAATATACAACCAAATGCAAAATTAAGATGTTTTTTTTTAGTAAACATCCTCCACAAGGAACAAACCCAAAATACAGCAGTATTTATTTATTAATTTACATATTAGTTTAACATCGTGGACACCACCTTTAGCAAAATTCTCTTTTTTTCTTTTAAAAAATGTTTCCAATATGTAAAGTCACTAATTGTACATTCATATGTCATTTGTCAGGGGGTGTCTAAACCGTTCAATACAACTGGATACAGTATACCAACACTTACTCAGGAATACGTGAAGAATATGAGAAGATGTACCTATAGTCCAGACAAGAGTCGCTTCCACAGGGGTTGTGGTCTCGTCAATATCACTGCCATAGAGACACAGTCCTGCCTCCAGCCTCAGACTGTCTCTAGCCCCGAGGCCGGCCAATTTCACCTCGCTATTGACCAGCAGCCTCTCTGTCAATGCAACCGCACTCTTACTTGGAACTGAAATCTGACAGAGAAAGGCAGGAGATAAAATAAAAATTTTCCTCTTATCCTTGCAATGTCAATCAGCCAAGCCTTATATGGTGTCCAAGATGTTAGTTTAGTCTACAGTGCTAAAATACCTAACACAGAACTGAAGCTTATTCTTCATTAATTAACACTGTGCAAAGAGCTTGGTCTATGATAGTGGCATGTGGGTTGTGATACTACAGAACAAACAAGACTTGTCTGAGGTGGGGTTCTCTGGAGGTTGCATGTTGGTGCCAATTTCTCATACAATCGAGTAACCAAAAACTAAAGTACCAACAACTGAGCAGCTTCAAGTACTGAGTTTCCTATTATGCCGGATTTGGTTTTACATGGTGAGTCATTTACAGCAATGGCTCACTAGTGTTTTTTTCAGGTAGAATTTTTAGAAATGATAATTGGTGTGACAGTTGTGCATTTGGTGTGCATTTGACCAATGCATAATCAGCTCAATTCCAGCTTGACATACTAGATCAGCTAAGAAAGGTAACTAAATTTACACAGAACTGCACCATAACACACCACCCACTGAAAAAAAAACAATATCAAGAAATAAAGACATTCTTTCTTTGTTCCTCACCCATTTTGAATTTGTAAAAAAATGAGCTAATTGTTATTTACATATCCATAACTAGCCTGTCATGAGGTTAATAAAATACTGAATTAGACCCATTCCGCTTGGTGAGATTCAGGATGGTATCTTTTCAATAGGTTGTAGTTATTACATTACAACTGAATGTAGTTTTACACCAACACACCTCAACACCATCCTCTCCAGTGTATCCACAGCGAGTGACCCTACAGCCCTGGATGCCAAACACTGGGGTCAAAACACTGGTCATAAACGTCAGCTTATTGAGATCATCACACACACCCTCTCGCAGCACTCGGGCCATGGATGGACCTATGCACATACACACAAATGTGAGTGAAACATACACATATAGTCAAACAAAACCAAACAAACACACACGAGTTGGAAACAACTAAAAAGATGAAGCGCACACATTCACTCATGTATCAGATGGCAAGCATGGCTGCTCAGTGCTTTGTGTATTATTTTCTATCTTTTATTCACATTTATAAAAACACACAGTAGCCATTAGTTTATTCTTACCCTGCAGGGCAATCAAACTCTCCTCCAAACACTCCAAATCAACATCATGGCCTGTGGATTTAAACTCTTGTAGCTTGGCCTGCAAAACAATTTTTACACTGTATGTGAACATTCCATGGTGCATGGACCAACAGAAGTGGTTCAAAAAATCTGGAATATATTCAACATACATAAGATAAAGGGTTTTTTTTAGTGATGTGCAAGTACACACACACACACACACACACACACACACACACTGTACCACAGTAGTTTATGGGCCATATTGATACAAGAACAATCTTTATATCAGATCATTTATTTCAGATAGTAAGTCCCTACCTCAGTGCACCTCTTCAGTCTATATACATCTGTGATAAGTATTTGAAGTGACTCCATTCTCTCACAACTCTTTCTCATGTGTCTCACCTGCATGTGACTGAAGTCTTTGTCGGCGCAGCCAGCATTGGACACCACATACAGATACCCCTGATCTGTCTTAGTCACTATCAGGTCATCCATGATCCCTCCTTTAGCATTGGTGAACAGAGAGAGGGTGCCCTTGACACAAACAAACACACACACAGTTACAAAAGCACTGCTTTGCTTTGTCCCCCCCACCCACCAACAATTTTTATGATCTCGTTTTTGATCAATACGAATGTGTGTAAAATCCAAAATGACTGAATTTATTTCATTTTAGACATGCAAATAACATCACATTTAAAATTGTGAAAAAAATAAGCACGTGCGAGTCACCTGGTTGTCCTTAAGTTCTGCAACGTCTCCGACAATTAAAGACTCAATGAATTTCACTCGGTCCTTTCCATAGATTTTGGTCTGAAGAAAATTAAATATTTGGAAAACATTGCATTAGCACTAGAGAACAAACTAAAATATTCATCATATTTATATCATTTTATTAATTAACCTATTATATTAAACCCAAAAATATGAAAGAAACAGAGGCTGAAAGATTGGAAGGAAATTGTTCGAACAAACGTTACACAAACACACACACACACCTGGAGCATGTGACTGACGTCAAAGATAGAGCAGTGCTGGCGTGTGTGTAGGTGGGTGGTGATGTGGCTGTCTCTGTACTGAACAGGCATGCTCCATCTAGCAAACTCCACCATCTTCCCCCCCTGAGCTCTGTGGAAGTCATACAGAGGCGTCCGCTTCAGAGAAGCCTACACAGAAGAAACGACAGAGGTTAACTTTTAAAATCAAGATGCTCATCATGCAGAGCCGTTAAACCATTCAAATAATACACTGCAATTGATGCTGTAAAACACTGGCCTTTTAAGAAGCATATTTTAAGCATATTTAAGATCACATATTTACACACATGCTACATAGTCCTATGCATGTGTACATGAACAATTAATGCCCCATACACATGCACACACAAACCCATTAATGCTCAGTGTGAGGAGCCTCTGAAGCGGCTTACTGTGCTTTGAAAACTGGACAGTGACCTTTGGGCTCTGGACCTGGCTGTAACTGATTTATCAGCATGTGTACAGCCACCTCCATTTCAGTGGATCCGTTAGGACATTTATCCTCAACAAAGCAAGACGAAAACCATCCTAGCTGCCAGGCAGAGCATGCAGAATTTTAGTCAATAGAAAAAAAGTCTGCGACTATGATTATTGTATAACACACGCGCACACACGCACACACACACACACAAGCACAGTAACTGACAACTGCACTTCATTGCCCTGGAGCAGGTTACCGGTCTCATTTCCAGAACAATGAGCCGCTTGCACAATTCCGCTGAATAAAAAAAGATTTAAAGATCAAGTCTATTTCAACATAGAGATAAAATCACACACAAAGTCACCGACACATCTTCACACGTTTACACCAGGAGTGATTTGATTCTTATTCTGTCAGTCATTGTGAGGTAATAGTGTCCAAAATCACAGCCAAACACTGATCACTGAGAGAATAACACTATATTCTCTCTGTGAATCTGAGAAAGAAACAGAGAGGAAGAGAGAGTGAGAGATCGAGGGAGACATGCCAAAGAGAAAGAAGAGAGAGATGGGTTGAGACAGAGAAATGGATAGCGAGAAAGAAGAGACAGTTAGTAGAAACAGTTAGTAGAAAGATGATAGAGAGAAATAATAGAGAGACTGTAGAGACAGTGGTGTGTGTGTGTGTGTGTGTATGAGAGAGAGAGTGATGGGTAGAGATGGGTAGAGACAGAGAGATGGTAGTGAGTGAGTGTGTGAGTGAGAGAGAGAAAGAGAATGGGACGAGAGGGAAAGCAACAGAAAAAGTCATTCTGTGTCCAAGCAATGTGTTTGTTTTTTAAAGAGAGAGAGGGAGAACACAGAGACTGTGAGTGTGTGTGTTGTCACCGCATGGACGCACTCGTGCTCTTAATTAACTGTCCCCCGTGTAGCAGATGGAGCGCGAGGAAGGAGCATATTCGCATGAATGAGACGCTCGCGCACGCGCACACACACACACACACACACACACACACACACACATCTATCTTTCTCACTCACTCACCCACAAATCTCTCTATTTCTTTCTCTCACTCACTCACACCCCTCTCTCTAACATACTTCTCTCTGTCACACACATGCACACACACGTCTCTCTATTTCTTTCTCTCACTCACACTCCTCTTTCTCCATACATCCATCTCTCTCTCCTACACACACACGCCTCCTGGAATGCAGAGGACATGAATGTCTCAACCTGCAGCAGCGAAAACAGCAAACTGCAGCACACAAACCTGCAGAACTGCATATTATTCTACGTGAATCATCACAGGGTTCAGCCCTTACTACAACTTTCATTTTGCACTCCAGGTCTGTACCTCTGCTGTGGAGCTCCTGTCCCGCTGTCCCGGGACACCCAGCCCTGCAGCTCCGCTCCACACTCGGATCCTGAGCCCCAGGCGGCTCGGCACGAAGACTCGACTCAACATTTTACACCTCCTCTCTAACTCTAAGACTTTCACACCCCGCAGAATCACACTACACCACACAGCACCCAACACACACTTAATCGGACTGTGCCCGTCTGGACTCCGCTCCCATAATTCTGCTGCCGCTGCAAAAACAAATCAACCACACGACCGTGAAGAGCGAGGAATGTTGGGAAATGTAGTCACTTTCACTACAAACGTATCGTTTCTACTTCTGCAATGCAAAGTGCATAATACGATTTTATACTGCTATTATAGACCGAAAAATATGTTTGACGTGTTCTCATATAAAGCTTTTATAAACTTGGTTTAAATGTTTAAAGATTATTCTAATGATACGAATGTCACAGAAAAAAAATCTGACAAAGAAGAAATAAATCGGAGTTCAAAAGAAAAGCTAAATTCATTCTGTTTCTGAATTTAATATGTGAACATAAATCTCGTTCAGAACAGAGTTTGGAGAGTTATTTCACTGCATATAGATAGCTGTTCGTGACATATAGGGCCGGGCCCTGTTCTCTCTAATCATCCCTGTTTTAAGTTGTTACAGGAAAGTGATTAATGGAATAAGTTAGCTAGAAACTGAGGTCACACAAACTAATCATATGAGTTGGCACTGCCATATACATATCAAAATGGAGATTCTTTTAGTGCTGCCTTTGTTTCAGAAGAGCCCAAATGGCAGAACTCCTCAAAACCCTCTCCTGGTTCTGCTGTACCTTCTTCTTATTGGTTCTTTTCCATTTTTGGTGCAACATTCGCCAAATTTAGTCCAACCCAAACTGGATGGGAAAAAACTCTCAACAGAAGAGACCAGTGTCATGTTTCTTCTGCCTGCTCACACTAAATCAATTACAAAAACCATAGGTAAAGTGAAGGTGACCATTTGTCATACGTGAACACACCACAGCACACAGTGTGAACAGCACGAAATTCTTCCTCTGCATTTAACCCATTCACCAAGTGAGGCAGGGGGCAGCCAGGGGCACGGCGCCCGTGGGGACGGTGCCTTGCTCAGGGTGCCTCAGCGGTGCCTGGCGGTCTTGGGGATCAAACCCGGACTTCCTGGTTGCAGGGCGGATACCTTAACCACTAGGCCATCCAACTGCCCCAATCATTGTCAAAGAACAATGATAATGCACAGGGGCTCCTCGTGGCTGCATACTCAGCCCTCTGCTCTGCAGCCTCTACATTCATGACTGTGTAGTCCATAGGCACTGGAAGCATTTTTATTGTGGAACTGTCTCTATTAAATATCTGCAAAACCAAGGACTTCAGTAGGACACAGCGATAGTCCTTTACACCCTCAACATAAATGGAACTGCAGTGAAGAAGATGAAAAGCTTCAAACCCCCTTACACCCATGTCATCATCTGTGTCCTTTCATCTGGCATCTATGCACACACCTCCAGGCTGGTTTCTGTGTTCCTTTCTGTAGATCATATTGAGATTACAGTGGGTGAGCTAACCTGTAGGGCAGCTAAAGAATTTTATTCCATATACTCATTATTGTTATTAAACTAAACACAATATGCATTGATTTTATTATTACAGTCATATCAGAAGGTTTCTAAGGCGTTTTGCAACAGATTGTGTAAAAAACAGGTTACAATTTATACACATATCTCAAATATAATATATGACACCTCAGAGTGCTGCAGGTACCAGCAGTGGTACCTGCCTGTTCTGTGTCCCTGTTTTCCCCCTTAGGTTCCCCTGCCTGGTCCGTGTTCCCGTTCCCTCCATGTTTCCC
>JBBPDB010000017.1:13085059-13100273 GCA_037974465.1 Brachypetersius altus | reverse complement strand
AGGATTCCCGTGGCAACCTGTGAAGCTCTAGTGAACTCCATGCCCAAGAGAGTTAAGGCAGTGCTGGAAAATAATGGAGACATCAACTTTACACCATTATACAAGCTGTACACTGATTACTTTACATTCTATCTAGTTTCATATCTTTAGCATTGTCCCTTGAAAAGATATAATATTTACAAAAATGTGAGGGGTGTACTCACTTTTGTGAGATACTGTATATATATATATATATATATATATATAGTGAAAGTGACCATACGTGAACACACCACAGCACACAGTGTGAACAGCACGAAATTCAGCTACGAACACAGCGCAGTGTGTTGGGAACGGTACCTTGCTCAGGGTACCTCAGCTGTGCCTAGCGGCCTTGGGCCTTTTGCTATTTGTAAGGTTTTGCTATTTACCTCAAAATGAATATATCTCATAACACATCTTTTTCATTCATTTCCAGTAACCCAGTATTTACAGGCACCTGGTCACAATGCCTAGTTGAGTATATATATATATATATATAGTAACCCCCTCTCATGCATTCTTTGGTACAAACAGTCATGTTCTTTGGTATAAGCAGGGTAAACACAACAATAAATTAATTTAATGTACAGTAATAAAAATACAGGCTTTAAGAAGAACAAAACATAAAACTGAGAGCACTTAGTGAAACACTCGAGATAGCTCCACACAGGAAACTGTCATTGTCTAGGTTATTTATTTTGAAACTGTATTCTATGTATCCATGGTGTCTGTTGTCATGATGTCTTTAGTTACAGCTGTTTAGTGTTTTAGTTTAAGTGATTGTATGTGTTGATTGGTTCATGTCCTAGTCCTTTGTGTATTTAGTGTGCCTCATGTCATGCCCTTGTGTCGGTCTACCGTCGGTATGTGTTTGGTTTACCAGGTTCTGTGTTCTTTGTGGTTTGGCCCTCATGCCTTTATTGAGTTCTTGTGTAAATAAATTCAAAGTGTGTAAATAAAGTCTAAGTAAAATTGGAATCCTGTATCTGCATCTCTTTAGCCATGCCAATCGTGACAGTTGGGTATATTAATGTGTTACCGTGTTAATGCATTATTTACTTAACGATGACAATAATTTTTCATTTATAATTTTTATATTGAAAGTTTGTTGCTTTTTTGTGCATGTTGGTGCGCACAGCATGCATGTCTACCATTCAAGCCCTCTAAAACTGTAAAGTTGAATGTAACAGGAAAGACTATCAAGTACTATAAGATCAGTATCTCCAACTGTTGTATTTAGATGTAAAGTGTGATGGCAACAGTAACAGTAATATCTGTGCATGTGTGTATGTGTGACTCTTCTAGTTCAACAGAGCAGTGCTCTACACAGACTCTCTGAGGAAATGAGGCAAATTCAGGAACTCCATGCTCACTGCAGAAACCGGAGCGTACCAAGGAACACACATTGATTACACTGTATCTAAAGGAGAGGTTGTCAAATACGGGGTGGCCAAATATATATTCTATTAAATGTAATGGTAGGATATATTATATAATTAGTGATCACTATAAAAATCCCTGGAGAGATTTTGTATTGAGGAGTAGCGTTCCTGTATCCTTCGCTGTATCTCATCAACAGTTATAGGAGAAGTAGTGCCAATAAACGTAATGTGTGGTTTTGCTTTTTTAGTCTGAATTTCTGTTAAATGTTCTTACTCTTTTGTATTGTTTATGATATTGAGATAATTAACCACAAAGACATTTATTACCAAGGGTTTCAACTATTTTGGAACTGACTGTTTTAGGTCATTTAAATGGGCCCTTCTTGATTGAGAACTTCTAATGCTAAGCCTGGTTACAGAAAACAAAGGTTGTTCAACAGAACTTAGCTTTATAGGTTCATGTAGGCCTATCTGAACTGGGAGAAGTAAAGTAAAAATGCCCCATAACTAAATCTACCTAAGGCTATAACAGTTTTGTTTATTATTTATCTTGTGACATTGATTTTGGACTATACACACTGCTTGTATACACTTTTATATGTGCATTTCCTTTTCTCTTATATATGATTTTCTATGTACCACACAAGGTGTGCATTGTTTATCATCATTTATGCTATTTTGCTGTAGTTGGTATGTTTTTTTCCATGTCCATTTGATTTCAAATGTAAACAATTTGCCTAACATCTGGTCAGGGAGAGTAGATGACAAGTATCCACTCAGGTTAATTCTGGCTTTTTTCTGTTGATATTCTACTCCAGACAATATGTATCTTCTTCTGAAAAAAAAAAAAAAACAGGAGATAAGGCTGGTCTCAGATCAGCTAAGTACTAAGGTTAGTTTAATACTGGTCAATAAAACATAAGTGAAGCAAAATATGTTTATGGAGGTCTTAACCGCTTCTTAAATGCATTTTTTAAAACATGTGCATAAGGACCACATTCTGTTTGAACATAATTTATTTTGCATAAATAAAGAATGAGAGACAATGCTTAAGCTGTAATAAATTTATTGAAGTGAGAGCGGCTGGTGATTCAGCTCTGCTGTTTCTCGCTTCACTCAGGTGTGGTTGTCTTCTCACAGTGCTCTCCGCTCCATCCCTCATGACACACACATTTGAAATTTGACCTTAAGTCATGGTCAGATTTATGTGTAGGGTCCGGTGGGGGGATCATGTGACTGGAGTGAGGATTCCGTCTGACACATCGTCCGTTACTGTGGCACACACTCTCACTGCAGCGGCCCACGCCCCGACGTAAAGTGTCCACATACACACCCAACACTGAGTTTATGTAGTCACGGAGAAGAAGACACTGCCGCTGTGGAGTGTGTGTGTGTGTGTGTGTGTGTGTGTGTGTTTGGTGGGGTTGGAAAGGAAAGGAAAGAGGGAGAAACATAGAGTAGCACAATTACACCAAATACTGTTTGGTTATAGTTATAAATATCTCTCTCTCTCTCTCTCACACACACACACACACACACACCACCACTTACCTTGGTCTTGGCAAATGCCAGATTACCCCACAGCACCACCCCAGCAGCACCTAAAGCTGCACTCTCTCCAACTGTGTACTCCAAATCTGTCTACAATAACACACAAACACAAACACACTTCACTTAAGGATTAATTAGTATAGAAAAATATAGAAGTTTTGATTACATCCAACATCTATCAGCAAATGACTAAAGGGCACTTCCACAACTTTGGTCTAAAATAAATTCTAAAGCATCAGAAGAATTTGTGTGACTTATTAATTCAGATGAGCATCCACGTTTTTACCACCCTAAACACACTAGACAATTTTAGTAGGAGCAGCATTTCATGAGGAACATACATCATGTATAGAAAAGAGTAATACATCATGAATAGTAAAAAGTAAAATATTTTCCTGATGTGGTGTGATGTGGACCAAATATAGAAGCTAATCAGATTAGATTACTGGGGGTCTTGGAGTTACAACAGTCTTGACACAAACATTTTTACACCAAAATTCGGGTTACATCACTTTCAAAGGAACGGAACTGTTGTAACTGAAGGACCCCATGTACACTTTTCAAGTTATTTTTTAAATGTTGCTGATAACATTTATAATTTATTGTTAACCGTTATATATATTGTCAAGAGTGATGGACTGCTTTTCTTAAGGAATCTCCTGAGCATTTTGAACTGTGCAGTATTTGTGTGTGTGTGTGTGTTTGTGTATATACCTGGTTTAGAAACTGTCGAGTCTTTGTGAAGGCCACGCTTGCGTAGGGTAGGACAGGAGGTGGCTGAGAGCCAGATGCATGCTGGGATGCCACACGTAGTGCCTCGAGTATACGGTGTCTCACCATTAGTTGTGTGTTGGGGTTTCCTGCCAGCCCACGCCACACATACACACTTGGGTACAGGGCGGTGGAGTGTTCCCATAGAAACGTCAGTCTGTCATTCTTCGCCTCTGTTCCTGGTCTGCACTGGCCTGTGTACCCGTTCTCCTTGGCCCCATGGCTGTTATAGCAACTGGGAAACCCATAGAACCCCCATAATCCCCTGGGGTGGGCATGTAGGCCAAGTTGCAGCGTGTCTTTCATAAAGGCCTTTGCTGCTTGCTCAAACTGCACTAAAGCAAGTGAGGTCACTTCCTTCTTGGAGAACTCTGGGTGTTCCTGCTGCACTAATTCTTTAGACAGCCTGCGATAGACTAGCTTAGGGCCGTAGTTTCGGCTCCACAG
This sequence comes from Brachypetersius altus, assembly GCA_037974465.1. Classification (NCBI taxonomy): domain Eukaryota; kingdom Metazoa; phylum Chordata; class Actinopteri; order Characiformes; family Alestidae; genus Brachypetersius; species Brachypetersius altus. The sequence continues at coordinate 13,096,101 of JBBPDB010000017.1, read as the reverse complement.
GGGTCGCCACGCCTCCCAGTCTAGCACCGCCAGCCCCCTGAAGCTCTGCTGCATAAAAGAACTGAGTTGTTCTTCAGTGAGCACCAGGTGAGCCTTTAAGTCACCTAGCTGAGGGATCCCACCATTTATGCTATCACCATTCCTTCTTATGTGGGGATACAGCCCAAGACGCTGTTGATAAAACAGGCTGATGCTCTCACCTATAAATCTCTGCTTTAGATTGTGTATAATGCCATACTCCTGCAGGGGCAATGAGACACCAAAGCGCCGCTCACACCTCGCAGAGGGCATGTTCCAGATCACCGAGAAATTCCTCGTCCCAAATGACTCTATCCCAGCCACAGGACTGCTCAGAAACATGCTGAAGGTCAGGAGGGTGATGCACCTCCAAAACATAACAGCTTCTCCTGTAGAAAAAATAAAGTTTTAAAAATTCAGACAGAGATTCTACAGAGATAGCTGCTACTACTATTTAAAGCTATGCAACACACTTTTGTATATTTTTAATAGAAGGCAATATGTCATTCAGGGTAAGGCTGCACAATGTTCTCTTACTCATTATCTCAACACTAATATTTTGTCCATATGTAGCAGCCCTGATAGATGATCAGAGACGACATTAGCAGGTTTGCTAGAGATTATACTCAACAGTTTGAAGCCAGTGTGATAATATGAGTGATAACTTTAACATCCTTGATGTATTTTTTGAGGAAGTTGGCCGGGGGTGGGGGCATTCCACACTGGCTGGGAGAATACAAGAAACACACACACACACACACACACACACAAACCAAACCAAGCAAAAGTTCACATAGTCACTTTTATATACATATAACTCCCTCTACTATAAAACTACAGAAGTAAACTTTTGGCATCAAGCAGGTCTTGGCTGATCAACTGGATTTAGTAAGACATGGAGTAGATTCAGGGTGGCCTGGTGTTGCAGTGGGTAGAGCTGTTGCCTCACAACAAGAAGTTGGATTTATGTCCCAGTTGTGTTGTTGATGGTCATCAGAGAAAATGCTCCTCTCTACTGGAAACTGTGTGAATTGCCTTTGGGCACCCCAGTTTCCTCCAACAGTCCCAAGACAGTATCAATAAGAAGAAGAGTAATTAAATATAGCAATAAGTACTTGCTATATGTGGAGAACAATGCCACACATTTCAAACTGTAAATTTCAATGTGTTTTTAGTTATTTTAACCCACTAAACCAGCACTACACAGAACCTGTCATGTGTAATCAATTCAGAGAATCTTTACTTAAAAGTAGATAGGAACTAGCACTAATCTAGTAATAATTGTGACGTCCAAGTTATCATATGTGCACATTTATAACAGCATACACTGAATTTTACTTAAATGTACAAAATATTTTGTCACCTCATACACGCTACAAGAGTTTCTTCTCAATCAGTGATGTGTGCTAACAGAAGCCCTTGTAGAAAATGTTCAGAATGCTAAACGCAGCTTTATAATAACCCGCAAGCCCCTACAGATTAGGCCTGGCCCAAATAGCATCCTGTAGTCTTTGAATACAAATATCAGAAAAGATTACTCTTAAAAATGACTTACATTTCTTATTTAACCACCCTTTTAGTACTTTTTTAGTTTTTAGTTATTTTAAAATATTTTCTGTTTTTGATAGTTTAACACATGCTTCCCTTTAACAAAGAGAAAAATATTACATAATGCTGTAAGTTAACCTTCCCGCATCAGCACTGAACCGTTGAGTGACGCTCAATGAGAGGGATGTCAGGTGAGATGGTAGCCCATATGTTTCCACATGTCAACAGTAATAACAGTAATAAGTAAATGTAGTACAAGAAAGTGCTGACAAAATGTACAGGGCAGTTTATATTTGTTGTCTAAATATCTAAATTACAGTTTATGGATCATGTACATTTTAATGCACTGTTTTTGCTGAGTACTCATGGCAGTCCTGACAGGAACTGAGAAGCAATACAGACTCTACAACAAGAAACAGGAGATGACTTATAAATAATAACTTTAATTAAAATAAATAATATTAAAACTTGTGTTCAGCATGACAGTGATATGATTACAAAATGCACAGTATTTAAATAAAATATTTTTTTTTAAATAAGGCACATTCAGGTTGTTTGAATGCTCTGTACAGCAAGTTTGAAGGCAATGTTCATTTTGCCTCGTTTGAGAAAAAACGCTGACCCACGAATGTTCTTGATGCTCATAACTTGGTAGAGGCTTTTTCTTTTGGCAGCTTGCCAGTGCATTTGGAGATTGCCTGTGCAGGAGTGGGTTGTCCATATCAGATGTCCTTGTGCATCCAGAAGATGGGCAGTCCTCGGTTATCTGTGTATGGTGTCGTTTCCAAAGTCTGATCAACTGGAGTCCATGAGGAAGAGGGAGGGGGCGGTGGGGCAGGAGGCGGTGGCGTTGGAGAGGAGAGAGGGGATGGAGAAGAGAATGGTGGAGGAGGAGGAGGTGGAGGAGGCGGAAGGGGCAGAGATGAAGAAACGGATGAAGAAGGGGATGCAGAAAGCGACGAGTTTGCCAGATGTGGTGGAGGAGGAGGAGGTGGAGGTGGAGCTTTAGGCGCCGGCATAGATACATCGCTCCTTTTTCTCTCTCTCTCTTCATCTCCCTCATTCTCAGCTGTCCTGCAGAACTTGTGTAGCAGCTCCATGGGCATGAAGGAGGCCAACGTGCCCACGTTCTGCACGGGCCGGGATGGGACGAAGCCCAGGTGGGCGTAGAAGTGCTGCTTGTCATGGGTGGTGAGGCAGAGGCGGGTGCAGCCTCTCCCCCGAGCATACCGCTCCACACCCTCCATCAGTATGCGCCCATACCCCTTACCCCGCAGCTCTGGTTGCACCACCACAGACTCCACAAACAGACTTCTGCTTCCCAGCACTCGGGACACACGGGCATGGCCAATCAGCGTCTCGCCCTCCAGCAGCAGGAGATTTACAGGGTAGTTGTTACTTGACTGACGGAGGCCGTGGAGCCTCGCTCCCATGCTGCGCTGCCATTGTGTGTTCAGGAGTTCTGCACAAGCCTCTACCAGCTCCCAGCGCTCATGGAGAGGGACGAGGCGGGTGTGGTTAACGTCACCATCACACCTGCACACAGGCCACGGGCAGGAATCATCACAGGAGTCAAAGTTCAGTAACTCTTATGCTAAGCCTGAAATTATGTCCTATTCAGAGCGATGCAAACTTTTTATAGATTTAATAATAAATCTCAGAAAATGGCTTGTTTAATACATAATGAAGAATGTGAAATAAATGAATTTCAAAATCGATGCTGTTTAGTGGTTTCATGCAGGTTAATTGCACTATGCATAACTAAAAGATCCAGGACATAAAAGTTCTTTCCACCATACAAAGATCCATTTCCTTGCATATTTCTTCATCATGTTGCTTTTCTCAAACGCTCCAATAATGGTTGACCCACACCTCGTCCATACTACAGGGTAGCTGGGCTGATTTTCCCCAGAACGATTATCTTCCCTGATTTTCCTGTGGTGTGTGGGGGTCTATAATCGAAACTTCAGTCCTCCAATCTACTTCCAGTTCATCTGGGCGGTCCTGATTGTGAATTGTAAATACTCAACATGTCCGATATTTACAACTTAGTACTCTAATGTGGGGTGTAAGCAGAATCTGTGGCGTAAACATGTGTAATGTAATGCTAAAGTCGTGTAAGAAAGAATGGAAGGAGTATGGAAGAAATTCTGAGCAGGGCACCAAAAATGTCTTTGCTTTTTTCTGTGCAAACAGCCCACACCACCAGCACAGCAATCAGCTCACTGTCTTTCGGTCTGAAGTCACATTATTTTGTGAGAAATTCCTGCAAGGTTTTGACAAGTATAACTGCTGGTCAGAACAGGTATTGGTGACCATAAACTGAAAGTGTGCGTTTTATTCAGGGCAGATCTTACAGTGTGGGGACTTTGATAACTTAAAATGACCACAAATTGGTGAAAAGTATTTGGGGAAAGTGTGGGGAAGCCTGAAAAATGTAAAACTTGAACTGGACCCAGCATGCACAAAACACAATAACCATCATAGAGCAGTTTTCATGCATTCCTTTGTTACAAAGTGCTTGAGTTGAGCATAAAGTGGCATATTACGCATCTGAAATTCCAAAAGCAGCGTTCCAAGAAAGAGGTGTATAAGTGCACCAAACCTGCTACATAAAAACATCACTCATTACAAAACATCTGACGTCAGGATGATGCCTAAAAAACCCTGAAAAAATCCGTTCTTGTTTCTGGAAAACGTTGGTGTTGCTTTCCGACTGAAATGCCATGTTTCAGTAGCAAGAGTCACAAGTAGCTGTAGACAGAACCTGAGCAGGCAAGTGAGTCAAACATGCTTTGGCAATGCATAAGGCGTGCAGCGGTACAGGATGGATTGGAACACATGCTGTAAGTTAAACCACTGGGCTGCTACAGCACCAACATGACAAGAACATATATATATATATGTGTGTGTGAGGTGATGACGCTTCCTAATTAACTGCAATAACGGTTTGAAGACCCTCAGCTGCTGCAGAGCACACCCTCTGCAGTCAGCCCTCAATTAGGCCTCTTCTGTGTAAAACGCTTTTGCTAACAGATTCTGCTGTAATTCTGTGTTTCCTTTTTCTCAACCAGGAAGATGCAACAGGTCAGTCTGTTACATCCCCTGATGGCTCAAGGGACTTTTACACAGTTTAACAGCTCCTGACCACAGGGCTGACGACACAGCGCAGAGCAGTGGTTTTAGAAAGAGGGCAGATCTTTCCTAAGTTGCTTTTGTATGAAAGAGTATGCAGCTCACATAATCAAAAACGAATTACACATTTAATGGATCTAGCTCACAGTCTCGTCTGCTTTCTTTCTACTGAGAGTTCAAAAAGCCATAAAAATCTATTCAGCAGACTATTTGCAGGACCTGATAAAATGAGACCCCTGCCTGATAATTCTGTTATTAGTTTCAACATATTTCTTGCCATAGAAAAAAAAGTTTTTTTTTGTATTGTTTTCAAGTACAAATTGTTTAAAACAGGTTAAAGCATTTCTATGAGCCAAACAGTAAAACACCATTACATACAATAAAGACATCAGTTAATGCTGGAAATTTTAACACCACAGCTTGGTTCTGTTGAACAATGAGGCACTACCACCTTGTTACACTGCAGAATTTAAAATACAGTAAAATGCATAAACTCCATTAAAGTGTAAAGTGACCATTCATGCAGTGGTCATACATGAACACAGAACAGCACACAGCACAAAATCTTCCTCTGCATTTAACCCAAGTGAAGCAGCAGGCAGCCAGGAACACAGAGCCCCAGGGAGAAGTGGTTATAATGGTATCCCGTATTATAACCACTTCTCCCGGAGAACATGAAGCTAATGTCATGGTCTCTGGTCAAGAACTGAGAAAATTAATGAGTGGAACTGAAACCACATGCTTCTGTTTAATTTAGCTAAAACTCACAAAGACCTGAATTAAATTACACCCAGTCTTACCTACAGTGATGCGTCCACAGAGAGACAGAACTGAGCCTGTTCTATGCACAGACACTCTTACACACCCAAGAGGAGAGTGTCAGAGTGAGGAAATGAATGAGCTCAGAATGCTGATCTCAGATCAGACTGAACATCAATATTATTAGAGCTCACTTAAGAGGTCTTGCAGGGAAGCACTGTTTTTAGGTGTGCAGTTCTCACAGTTGACTTTTTTTAACAAGTGATCTCACAAGTGGTGGCAAGTGTGGTGACAAAGCATTAGAGGCAAAGTTTAAATCAACTACTAAACACTGACATGCGTGGTTTTAGCTGGCGTGCTCACACAAAAACCGAACTGGGTGAATGGAGCCTCTGCAGAAATATTTGAAATGTTTTAATGGGGAATTCCACAGATTTCTACATAATTCAGTTGTGGGGATGTAAAGTCATTAGATTGGACTGATGTATCACCTTATTTTCAGTATCAGTGTTGATGATAGGAACCAGGGATTGAGACACATGCAATGCTAATATTTTCTACTACTGCAGTATTTATTTACTATGCAAAATGTTCAGTGAGCTTACACTTCCTCTGGGTGGTTATATGTATAGTTGATCACATGTGTACTACTTCACCACACATCATCCTCTGTTTAACTCTAAGTCATGAGGGTTTTAACAATAGATCTTAGATCAAAACCTTGTGTCCCAAAACAATGTTTTAGATATGATGCAGTGTAACCATAACTATTTCATGCCCATGACTTCCTGATTGCAGGGCGAATGCCCTAACCACTAGGCCACCAGCTGTGCACGTGCTACAAAGTACTGTTGAACAGTTTGGACACAAGTATTGGGACACACCTGTTTTATTTTTTCTTGTGGATAGCCTTCCAAGATGAGCTAAGGAAGGACCAACTCCATATTTAAGTCCAACCGATGCATTGTCATTAAGGTCCCTGTTGGTGGAACTGTCAGGCGTCCCAATACCTTTGTCCATATAGTTGCGGTTTCCCTGACAGGGATTAAGCCTAGTACTGGACTAAAAAGAATTGTGAATGGTTATTTTTCCTGGACTGGTCTTCATCTCTTTCTGGGATACTGGCCCATCATGTATGAAGTCTAATTTGAGCACCAGGGGGCGCTGTCAACACAAAGTCTATGCAGAAGTTGTTTCCTAATATGGTGGTGTGTCCTGTGCCGAACAAAGCAAGAATATTTAACTCTAAAACTCTGGCTATTATTTCTCCAGTTAATGCAACAGTGGTTAACTATTATATATACAGTATAAAGAGCTCACACCCTCTGTCGACAGCAGTTCATTCGAGTCAGGAGTTTAGCTAGTTTTGAGCTCTGGCATGCAAAGTTGGCAGTCAGTTCGACACGGGTCTTCTCAAAGCACATTAATAACCAGATTCTGTTCAGTAAAGGAGACATTAATCAGAACTGAACACGCAGTCGCTCCAGAGTCATGATAAACAGTTTGTCATTCATTTAAAAGTTAAACACGTGATACTGTTTACCCACATTTTCATCCTTATTTTCTTCCTCTCCGTGTCAGAAAACAGGCACCGAACGAGGCCACAAAGAAATGTCTGCTGTCCAAATCCTTATTCTGCCTTAAAAGCATAATTTAAAGCTCAGTTCTCAAGATTCAACTGCCTCTGCACTCAGTGACAACTTACAATGAACGAGGAATCTCCTCATCTAGTCTAGCAGCTCGCCCTCTACAGGATAGGAGGAGGCTCTTCACTGTGTTCAGACTACAATTCTCTCAATGAAATTTTCAAAAGGATCAAAATTCCAGTAATGTGTGATAATGGAAAGCAGTTGTAGCTTTTTAACTTCTCAGTTTAATAAACGAATACTAGGAATAATATTTTACGGAAAGTTTAATTTGTACTCGGAGACTAAATTTTCTCAATGAAACTTTCAAAGGGTCAAAGTTTGTGTGTAAACAAGAAACCTCTGCACCTTTAAATCTTACATTTTAATGACAAATGGTATCAACAGTAATTAAATAAATATGAATAATATTTTACATGAGTGGTTTCATTTGTGTTCAGAGACTAATGCTCTTAATGACGTTTTCCTGTAATGTCTTAATGGAAAGTCAATGCACCTTTTAATATAAAATTTTAATTAAAAAACAAACAAATAAGAATTCACTTAAGTTAATTGTCTATAGTATTTATACCCAACATTTGTGAACATATAGTTTCATATTGAGCATTTTCTACAGTTTTGAATTTTTTTTTATATATATTACATTATTCTTTATATGTTACATTGTTCTGGTCTTTGTGTCTGTTTCCTCTGGGAAAATGAATAATAGGAATAGTATTTTATGAACAGTTCAATTTCTTAGTAAGAATTCAGCTGTAATAGGTACAAATGAAATTTTAATTCAATTTAAATGAAATATAATTACTGGACATTGAATTTTCTTCTTCAGATGGTTTATTAGTATTAAAATTAACTGGTAAATATGCCATGATTTCTCACTTGTGAACAGAAACCATCACTTTTTTTTTTAAAACATGTCTACTTCCATGTTTTCCCCCCTTAGTGCTGATAATGCTGTTACTTGTTCAAACCAAGTCAGAGGTAAAAGGAAGTAGATTTTGTGCATTTATGCACCTCTTTCTTGGAACGCTGCTTTTGCCACTTTATGCTCAACTCAAGCACGAATGACATACTTAATGTAAATAATAGTAACCAATACATACTTTACACCAATTGATGGGAAAACAAAGCAGAAATGTAATGGTCCCTTCTATAGGACTCCAGTTGACATCCTGTAACTTACCATGACTTGTAGACATACCATGACTTGTATAAAATGTAACGTATGTAAAACTATGTTTTAGATGTTCGGATGTAACCAACCGAACATTTTAAAACCAGTCATAATGTCCAATAATTCACCATTACAAAGAAAAACAAAATATGGTATAGTACTTATTGGTGTTTTCCTAACATACCACCCAATGACATACCGAGTCAGGGACAAGTTGAAGCGTCAGACTGCAAAACTGCCACTATTTCAATTCATACAGGGATTCAGTCAATTTCTGTTCTAAAACCTTCAGAAAATCATTCATTGCACAACCACATTCGAGTAAAAAAAAAAAAAAAAAAGCATGGAAATGCTATGATTAGTCATAGCTTTGTAACTCCATGCCCTCTATAACAAGCTTACTTTTTACTGGTACAATGTGATGTGATGGCCCTGGAATAACAATTTTGTCTGAGATGTAAGCCATGAAAATATTACTCTCAGTCCTCCATGAGAACACCTTCCCTCAGTTTCACCTCTTCCCTTTCAAAACACACACAGTGATTCAAACCCGAATTAAGAATCAGAAAGTGTTACCAAAACGTTTGCTTTATTTAATCTTCGGGACAACTCATCCAGAATGACCAAGAGAAGAAATAAGCACTAGATTCTTTCTCACATCCTCCAATAGAGACTGCCAGCGGAGTCAAAGTAAAACAAAAATAATCCATGTAATAATAATATAATAATATCATAATAATAATAATATAATAATACATGAATCAATACAACATGTGGAGTTTGTGTGAGCAAGACGAGGACCTAACGTCGGTCACCGTGGATACCACCAGCACTAACTCAACGCACCAATAGCAGGAAAGGAAACAAGTCTCATTTTATTAAATAAGTGTTAATCAAAGCTTTGCGCTGTCATAAAATGCTTCTAAAATGTCTGTTCAACTTCTTTTTTTGCATTTTAACTTTAGATTCGACTTTAGGCTTCTTGTTTTCCCCAACCACACTTTTTTATTTTCTTTTATTTTTTAAGTCCACTGAATTCTTCTTTTTTTTCTTTAAGCGTGTCCATAGGAAGGGATGGGTCCTTGGCTGGGTTATTTGTTGTTTTATGTATGTTGTGCGTATGTGTGAGTGTAAGTTTAGGTGTAAGCCAGTGTATGTATGTGTGTATACCCGTCTGTCCGTGTCAGACTGGTTGAGAGTTGAAGCCGTAGGAAAGGTAATGCTTCTTTTTCATACCGAAAAGCTGATGTTTTGATTGTGGCCGTGCATGTGTCTGTGTGTGCGTGTGTGTGTGTGTGTGTGTGGAGAAGGGGGTCAGAGAGAAAGAGACAGAGCAAGAACAGAATATTTCATTCTCTTTCTCTTCTGATACAAGTTGAGCATAAAAAGGAGTGTGTGCCTACAAAATATGTCTATATAAACTGTTTGATTATGTGTGTGTGTTTTTGTTTGTGTGTGTGTATGTATGTGTGAGTGTGTAAGGCACGACCAGTCTCTCTCAGTCTCTAAGATCCATGCTGGAGCCAAACAGAGCCACCAGCTGCTCCTCATAATGAGCTATGTTCCTCTTCATGATCTCTTTACACGGGCCCAGCAACCGCTCAAAAGCTTGCACATCGATCACTGTAAAACACACACACACACACACACACACACACACACAATATTAATAAGAGATTTAAAAACAAAGAATGCATTCAAAACATAACCAGCGTTCTCTACTGTGACAAACCACTCAATCACACAGAGAGACATCTGTGCACCAGATAACTGATAAGGTTATCAGGCTTATTATTGATTATTTAGAAAGCTGTGATGTTTAAGCTTGATCCTGGTTTTGTCAATAATTTCAAGCTAAAATTGGCTTCAACATAGTTTTGTTAAGCTACAGTTCAGGTACAATTTCTTTTGGGTCAGAAAATGACAAGTTCAGTCCTTTCTGATAACACAGTGTTCTCCTTCAGTGTGTTCGATGTGACTTTTCAAGTGATATGTGGGTCTTTATCCTCTCTGTGTTGGTGGAGGGTGACGGAGGGTGGAGGGGAGGTACAGCTGGTTTCAGGTGGAATTATGTCAAGCTAAATTCTGGGTTTTTTTTGTAGACAAAATCAGGTACAAACTTTTTTGTCTGAAACAAAAATTCAGAATTTCAGACTGAATTCTGCTATGCTACTGCTGGGTTCGAACAGAATTTGGTCTGGCTATCGTTAGAACTGTCAGGCACAGTCATGCTTGAACAAGATTTTGTTACAGTTTGTTACAGTTGGGTTCAGAACTGTCAGGCATCTGATTCAGACAGTTTTGTATGGATATGGATAGGCTCAGAAAGAATTTGTAAGGGCTACAGAAGGTTTTAGACAAAAATCTAGCAAACATATGTCAGTTTCAGGTTCTGAAGTTGCTGTAGGGGGTGCTGTTGGGTTGGACTAGTCCAGGATACTTCTGCTTTTAAACAGGTTCAGGCTAAAATTGTACTCATGATTAAAGCTCTGCTGTGCACACAAACACATACCCAAGCACTTGACATCTCCGGTGGCATAAGCGGAGGCAGCCCGTGGTTTATTGGTGACAAGAGCAAGCTCTCCAAAGTACTGCCCTCTGGTGCAGCGAGCAATATCTACTTCTGCATTATCCTGCCTGTCTGCTTTTGTCTGAGAGAGAGAGAGAGAGAGAGAGAGAGAGAGAGAGAGAGAGAGAGGGAGAGGGAGAGGGAGAGGGAGAGGGAGAGAGAGAGAGAGAGAGAGAGAGAGAGAGAGAGAGAG
>JBBPDB010000017.1:13073487-13084959 GCA_037974465.1 Brachypetersius altus | reverse complement strand
GGAGAGAGGGAGAGGGAGAGAGAGAGGGAGGGAGAGGGAGAGAGAGAGGGAGGGAGAGGGAGAGAGAGAGGGAGGGAGAGGGAGAGAGAGGGAGAGGGAGAGAGGGAGAGGGAGAGAGGGAGAGAGAGAGACACTTAGTTTTAAAAGATAAGGACATGCTTTAGGGTATACGAGAACCAGAGTGTGTGGAGGCCCAGAATAGAGTGTGTGTTTTAAGTGCAGCAGCTTCATTCCACAACAGAAACATCTTATTGTATTAAAAACTGCTTACACACCTCCAGGCCACCAAAATACATCACTAATCCTCTGTTTCATTTCAATAAGGTTTCATATGATCTAAAGAGCAAGCGATTAGTAAACAAAACAAAAAGGCCTCAGTTCTAAAAACAGCATCACTAAGTTGAGTGGGAACATTTAAGGTACATCCCTTGATAATAAATGGATGGAATTATGTAAAAAGACAAATATACTCACTTTGCTCTTCATCATGATCTTCACTTCCCCAGACTCCACAATGTAGAAGCAGTCTGCCTTATCGCCCTAGCAAAACATCTCTATTAGTAACAGTAGCACTCCAATGTTCCTAAGTGAAACATCTATGTAAGAATCCTGTTAAACTAAAGTCCACTCATCTATGTGGTTTAATTTTTCCAAAAATAACCATCATTTATCTTTATCTTTATGTCCTTTTTCCTGACATTTCTTTGTTCTGTAGCATTAAATTGGCTTGTTTAGCTGCTATGCCTTTAATACGGTAATACAATTTAAAAAATAAAATTCTGATTTGCAGTTTGATTTCTATACATGAACTAGAGGATGAACATGATGGTTCACAACTTTTGCAACGATGAAGTATGTTCCAATGTATCCACAAATATCTTCTGAATTCGGCAAAATACAGATGCGTGTTTGTGCTCAAACATGTATACACTTGCATCTTACCTGCATAATGATTCTCTCGCCGTCCTGGAAAATCTTCACTCCCAAAACATCAACAATCTTCATCCTCTCAGACAACTATTATGAAAAATTGGGAGATGAACAAAAAGAGTAAAACACAGAATAGGATATTACTCACTAAAATGCAGTTTAATCTAAAGTAAAAAAAATACTGAGTCATAAACAGTTATATAGGGACTTATATCTGTGCATGTGAGTTATTAATAATCTTATATTGATATGGTTATTATTATTGTATTACTATTCAATAACTGTTACTCTTTTTTTGGGTTGAATGGTTAGTCAGGGGTGCCATATGGTCACATTTATGTTTAGCTTTGAACCTCTTAAGACAGACTGGTGTAGCAGATTAACAAGCAGCAGTAAGTAATTAACTTGAGCCTAGGAGGGTCTCTAGCAGAACAGGCTGAAACAAACCTTGCCAGCAAGCATTTTTAATGATAGACATGAATGTATGCTTTGAAACACACACTACACACCATTTAATAAAGGGATAAATAAGTGCATCCAGACCAAGAATGTCACCATTTTCTGACGTAGCATGGGTATTAGTGTTTTTTAGTGCAGTTTGTTTTTCGTCACTGCTTTGTGACTAATCAGAAAATTAAAAACAACAGCCAACATCCAGTCAAAGCAGGGATACGGCTTTTAAGACTTGGTTTTTCGATTAGAAAATGCAACTGTGGTAGCTGGTTTAAACATGCAAAGAAATAAATATTATATCTGCCCAGCCAGACACTTTTGGGCATTTGTTCTAAAAAGCCCCTCATTCCAAATCACTCACCTCCAGAGATTTGAGGAGTGGCACAGACTCAATGAATAACTCATACATCCTCCTCTTTTTTGCATTGTTCTTTACTATGAGCCTACGGAATGTTGCTCGGTCCTGTAAAACATACACACAGGAAATGTGATGTATTAAAACATAACTTCCCTTGCTAAGATTATCTGCTATTTGACAGCAACAGCAGACTGTATACATCACTGAAAATGTCATTTACTGAAATAATTGACAGCATTACATAATTCTGGTCATGCCAACCTAAAATTACCTGTTATACTAGTTTCATTCAGCATTTGATATATTTATGCTAATCAACAAAACCTGCGTTCAGTCCTCTATTATGCACTACACTCAAACTGATTTACCACGTAGTAATCAGACTTTTAACCAGCCACTTGGTGGTGCTGCAGCTCAATACTGAAAAGAGGGTTATCCCTTTCAAACACCAAAAAAGCATGACTAAATGAAGTGTGCATTAATAAATACTCAAGCACATTTACACATGCGCACACACACACACACACTCACCAATCCCCAGAGGGCTCCCTCCTGCTTAGCAATGATGGTAGCAGCACGAGGTGTGTTGTACATGAGCGCCAGCTCTCCAAAGCTGCCCTTATTATCATATTGACCAACGCAGCAGCCTACGCCGTCCTTCTGCACCACAATATCATACACTCCCCTGCAGCACAAACAATAGGGCTCTTAGTGCTGTCACAATACATTTTGTTCAGCTAATGTCTGTTTACCTACATGACAAACAGTAGAAACAGAATGTCTTGAATGTCTAACAAGCAACGATTCAACACAGATGTGGGTTCGGCTCTAGAAATTCAAGAAAGTACAGGTGGAAAAGCGTTTATCAGAATCAGAAAAAAAATCAGAATCAGAAAACTTTATTTATCCCGGAGGAAATTGTTTATATCATTGGAGATGTGCTGGACTTAAATCGCTGTGTGTTGGTGCCTTAACAACACTGCTCCCACACACTGCAGGGCTGGCAGAAGTTTCTAGACGTATGTTAATGAATTAGAGTACAGAGACTCTAGAACTTTATGCTACAAACATTTGTCAAATGAATTAAAAGATAAAAAGACGAAGAATTAATTAAATGAACCAGAAATCACACACAACACATTTCAACCTAACAATATATTCCCAACTAAAACAGGGTCTCTGAGCCAGATAAGTGTTTTGGTTTAAAGACAGCCCTGAGAAAGAAGAGGGTAAACTGCTTATTCTGTTTCCCTCTGCCTGTTCACACATGTGTTGCATGATGTTTTAGGAGCAAGCAAAATTTCTTTGGGAATTCATTTGGGAAAAATTAAAATAAAATGATACATATGATAAATTATAAAACATTTCAGACAATTCTGAGCTGTGTTCGAAAACTGCACTTGTTCGCTCATTCACTACATAATGTTTTCTATATAGTGGGTTAAGTAGTGAACAAGAGGAGGCGGCGTTTAGTTAATTTCGGACACTGTTTGTTTTGTGGATGCTGACGGGATTCTGTGCAAGTGAACTTGTAAACTTGAAGAGCTTTCTTGGCTCCGACAGTCAGCACTCACTCATTTACCATATGTGCTTTCATGTTGTGTACAGTGTTTGGACAGGATTTTGGCATTTTGTGCTGCGATTTTGTAGTGCACTAAACTGACGGTTGGAATTTTTGAACAGCACAACTAAACGGCTGATTCACTACATAGTACCACACATAGTGAACTAGTGCACTTTTCAAACACAGCTGTAGAGTTGGTGTATACAAAGCAGTTGAAAGGAAGACCTGACATCTTGGATCGGACTCCTCCATGACAGTCATTATCGCAAAGACTGATTCCACAGTACTCCTACTCCTGACATGGTTTGTCTGACCCTGCTGTCTTAAATGCAACATTCAACTATAAGTAAATAAAACTACAGTTTATTTGCTTTTATATCGAACAGTTGGTCATACAGTGTCCTAAACATTGATAAGTCTGAACAACCCTAATTAAAAGCTAGATTGGAGAACCTTTTATGTAAAACTAAAGAAGTAAAATCTGTACAATGATTGACTACATCTGGAGTAAGTGGGAAAACTGCAAAATTTAGATTTTTTTCACTGAACTATAAAGTTAATCTGAACAAGTGCATTAAATAAAAACAACACCAAAAAAGTAAGCAATAATCTACACTGCAACATATAATAAGGTCCTCGTCACTAAGTTCATTTTACATTTAATCATCACTGGATATGAACTTATTTAAGGAAAAATTTTGAACATTTCTTTCTGGATATAGTTGCTACTTGTATGCGCGCACACACACACACATGGCCACACCTCTCAATGACATAGAAATTGTCCCCATCATCACCCTGGTTGATTACGTGTTCTTCTGGCTGCACAATCACTTCAAACATGGCGTCCAGCACTTGTGAGAACTGCTCCTGTTAACAGAGTGAGAGAGATATTAAGCATGGATGTGTTTGTGTGTCTATGAGCACGTGCTTGTGTGAGTGTTTACCTGGTCAAGAGCTTTAAAGAGCAATATGTCTCTGCAGGCCTCCTGTAACCTGCATCTCTGTTCGTCTGTTTTTGGATGAACAATTCTTGGCTCTGAGTCTTCATCATCGTCATCAGGATTCAAAGGCTCTGCACAAACTGAGAGACAGATATTACCGTTAAAGCTCATGACAATCAGAATTGTTTTACTGAGAAATCAAAATACCTAAACAAATAAAAAAGTGCATCTAAAAAAAAAAGCATATTACTGAGAAAAAGCTTAAGTTAAAAATGCATGAAACAAAAAACATTAAAAAAAAAAGTGCATCTAACAGGCTCAAAGAAAGACTACTATACACATTTTAAACAGTAATTGAGTTTAATTTAATAACTATAACAGCCACAGGAGCTCATTAGTGCATCTCAGTCTCATGAGCACTTGCCCTAACCATTCCATCTCAATTTGCTCATTCCCATGGCGATCGTCACCTTGGCACATCTCAAAATTAATAGGGGGTTTGGATCAGTATAATGGACTATGGCATCACAGACCAAAAGATGCTATTTAGGCTATTTCCATATCAGTATTGTGTCTGTAAACCATTTACTGTCATTTGCTAACACAGATTATTATCTCTTATTTCACTCTACCAAGCATTCAAAGCATTTCATTGCATTAAAAATCCTCTTAAGGAGCCATTAAATAAATTTTAAATTGCAGAACATGAAAACATCCACATGCTGCGAAAGACAATTGAACTGTCAAATTAAGTGAAAACTTTTAGTGCAACAAACATTAGGGGGCCCAAATTAGTGAGCACACAGGAAGGGGGGGGCATAATTACTGATATACACACCCTTGGGGTGGGGTGGGGGGAATGACAGACAGAGAGGCAGACCACATCTCTGAGTCTCACACAGTTTCTAAACCACATGATTAGTGCAATGACGTCAAAAACAGCTCACCCGACACTCTCCGGTTAAATCTGCTGGGGGGAGGGGCTGCAGGAGAAAAAGAAAAAGAGAGAGAATTAATGAAGGTTCACATTTTCTCTCATTGTTACAAACACAGTTTGTTTACATTTACCAACACCATCTTGTTGTCCCTGTGGTTACTGTGTGGGTGTACTGCCTCTAAGGTCAGTCAAAAGGTCTAACCTAGAGACTGCAGCAGTATTAAATGTGCACAAGTGTGATCAAGCATTCTTTCTCTCTCTCTTGCTCACTCACTCACACTCACACACACACACACACATTGACATCACAGTGCGAGAATGACTGCACTGGGCTTTCTCCCTCTGTGTATTCCCTCTTCCATTACAGTCTCTTTCTCACCATGCTGTAAGAACCTATTAACTCCACGGTGTGAAACTGGGCCTTAGTTAGTGCACGCACCGAAACAAAAGTATGTGTACACACATTTGCACTCTCACTCCACCATCCAAACACACACACACTTTCTCACACATTCACACACACACTTTCTCACACACACACACACACAATACTGCTACTCAAAGTGATTTAAGATCAGTGTCAGTATTTTGGGCTCCATCCAAAATAACATTAGTTCTGGCACTATTGATTATTGGGGTGGCAATGATACCAGTAGCATTTCAGTATGAGCTTCAAAACTGGCACTTAAAAACAGTGTTTGCAGAGCAGTAGATCACATGCCATTTAAAAATGGGAAAAGCGCCAAAAGGGCACAGACAAACCGCATTACACAACTTAGCATTTAAACATGATCTATAGATATGTAGTAACGTACATGTAAACGTTATTTACTATGCTTTTTTTTTTTGTTTAATCAACTGGGTTTAATACAATTCAGGTAAGCTATATTTAAAAATGTACATTTCCAGCACTTGAAACTGAAAACTGGGAAAAAAAGATTAGGAATGTCTGTTACAAATTTCTTCATAACATTACTGAGAGCCTGGTGGTGTAGCTTTCCTCTTTTTAAGTGATACATACAAAAGGAACTTGAGTGCTAACAGCTTCCCTCCCCCTGAATGAGTTACGGTTACCCTGTTTACCATTTAAACAGAAAGACAGAATAAAATGTTATTGATTACCACAGTCTGAAAGATCTTTTATTTTGAAAAAACAAAAACACTGCTCGTCTTGGTCATGTACTACGGAACATCAAAAGGTGGCCTTCAAAAAAAACCAAAAAAAAAACAAAACAAAACAAAAAACAAACGTACTTCGCTTTTAGTTGCATCTATACCAGTCCGTGAAAATATTGCTTTACATGAAACTGGTCCATGTTGCAAAAAAGTGCCGCTGGTCTAAGGTATTTCAAAACAACAACAAAAAAAAAAAAAAAACAGTACACAACAGATTCTCTCACTGTAAGTGTACATGGATATCGCTTCATGTGGAAGGGATGTCAAGTGCCTGAAGTTGCCATGACAACAAAATACAAGGAAGACCTCCTCATTGCCATAACAACCCCCCACCCCTCCCTACATCACCACCCACTCACACTCTTATAACGACCAGGGAGAATGGACTGAGAGCGCAAAGGAAAATAATGAAGATAAAAAAGAAGTATGGAGAAACCGAGAGAGGTAGAGAGGGGGAGAGAGAGAGAGAGAGAGAGAGAGAGAGAGAGAAACAGAAACAGAGGGACAGACAGAGAGAGAGAGAGAGAGAGAGAGAGAGAAAGAGTGAGATTATATTATACTCCTCTCTTCTTATACCTGCTCAAGGATGACAAGTGCAGTAAAAGGGGAATTCCAACGAGTGAGTGAATATTTTCAAAAATTATCTTCTCACTTTTTTTCCCCCCATCATCTGCCATTAAGTCAGCAAGATAACTGCCATTATGAACTGCTACACATTATTAGTCAGCAAAGGTGTCAAATCATGTGGGAATGAATTCTATTAATATTCAGAATTCTATTAATATTCAAAAGTACATGCACTGGGTACTCTAGCATGAAGATCAGTTCAAGGCTTTTCTCTCATACCCATTTTAACCAACAAGGGGTCGGGATTGTGCAAATAAATGTGAACCTTTCAGAGCATTTTAACCAAATATGAACTGGTTTGGAACCTCTAAAGCTGGTCACCTTTTGGAGCCAAAAGCTGGTTTTTCCGTTGTGAACTGTGATGATATCAGTAGGCGTGTCATTCTACAGTTTGGAGACGAAGCAGAACACAACAACGGAGAACAAAATGGAGGACACAATTACACAGGGTACTGTGCACATGGCTGAAATGACAATAAACCTACTTCACTTAAAAGGTAGAAAAAAAATGTCCTGTGGTCTGTTCAGGAAACAAAGTGTTTTGTGGCTATTTGGTCATCGTGCTACTGTTGTTTACTTTTGTTTACTTTTGTTGTGCGTTGTACAGTGACCTCCACAGATAACGCCCTCTTGATTTCAATGGTTCAGTTCTCAAAACTAGTGGAGAATGGTGGACAAGTCTGCTTGATGAACACAGAGGTTCATAAAACCTTGAACTGAAATGTTGCAAAAACCCGTTCCTTGTTGTTTAAAAAAGGGGTATCAGTAAATCAGTAAGCACTAAGGCACATTCTAACGTTCTTTAAAGGGCCCAAATTACAAACACCATTAAAATGTCAAAATAGTCACTTTCCAGTCCATATATGGAGGCTAAGCTCAAAAAAAGCTTATTTAAAATTCACTGTTTTCATGATGTCAGAAAGAACACATTTACATGGATCCACTGTCTAAAGCCCACGCACACAAGTACAGCCTGAACAGAATTTTAAATGAAGCACAAGACGGGGGAAGCCAATTAGAACAGAGGTAATTTACATGCATGAGACTTAAAGGCACAATGACAAAAAGTCAGTTAAGTTGTAAACATTTTTCATAGACCAATACAAACATTGTAGGTGGGAGAAAAATTAGGTAAAAACAAAATAATGCAGCATACGTTCCCTTTAAAAGACAAGCATAATGAGAAACAAACAACGCAGGGTCAGACACATCTATAATAAGAAAGCAGCTACATAGACTTTCATTCAGTGAATTTCAGTGAAGGCACCGCTGTTCTTGTCAAGGCTTCTCTTGTTATAGCACCAGTCATGTACAATCTGAGCCTTCAAGGCCCTCACTCAAGGGCCAAGAGAACAAACACTGGTTTCATATCGGCGTGAAAGAAACTTTAAAATGTTTTTTTCTAGTTTGCTAAACTAGCAAACTGCCCTGTTATAAATGCCTATAATAAATAACCAAGATGTTGCTGCCATGTGATGACTCTCGACTTAATACAAACCTGTGTGCATGTAACTGTGTGAAATATTCCACTAATGTGCAACAAAATATTAAACAATTCTAATGTTATTTATACTGTCGTTATTCTTAACATATTAAAAAATATTCAACAATATTAAACAATGACATAAATAATGAAATGAATGAAAACTCCTTACTCCTTGTAATTAGTGACAGAACTACCATCAAGTGTTATAAAAAATTGAATTCATTGTAAGTACAAAAAAGACTCCATTTTGTATGTCCCATGGAAATTCTCAGTAATTGTACATGTGATTCTTAGCTGGATAGACATGCAGCCGGTAAAACAAACATTAATAGTGTTCAGTTGAAGATTACAGAACTGATTTTTATTCCTCTCTGCATGTGCATTGGTTTTTCAATCTTTGAACTGAATGCTCTGTCGACAGCACAAAGTGCACCGGGGAGGTAAAGATTGAGAAAGGGCCTCTGTGTGTGTGTGTGTGTGTGTGTGTGTGTGTTTTTGTTATCCTTGTTGCAAAACAGGTCATCTTGAACTCACTCCTCCGTCACCCACAATGCACTGCTCAGTAACACAGTGGCTAGAAGTGGATAAAAGGATATAGTGAAGAGGGGCACTGATGGGTTTCCTGCGTTTCTGTGTGTTGGGGTATGAACTTTTTAAAGAGGCAATTCTTGTCGTCACTGATGGGAAATCTAATTTTTATACAAATGGGGCAATTACATAAAATATACAGAACAGACATTTAAATATAATGTATGTGTAACTGCATACACAGTTTATATCATCTCCATAGATAACTATCGAGAAAAGAACAGGATAATCTGGGGCAGCTCCATAGGAGTCTATGGGTCACCATGCCCAATTCCAAGTGTTGGCTATAGGGGTATGAAGGGGCACTGAGCTGTAGAGGAGTGGAGTGGTCCGAGATCTCTGGAGTGATGGAGCACCATCTAATATGCCTGAGTTGAGCTGGAGTGGCTTTTGTAATTCAGAGCTAATCATCCAACATCACCTGATCTCATTATTGCTCTTGCAGCTGAATGCTAATACTCCAATAAAGGTGGAGACAAACTTTCCATTAACACCAGTATAGTGCCAATACTCTAGATTACATACAGTATCATATAAACAGGAAGCTGCCAAGTGACACTAGGGTACAGAGATGAACTTTAGCAAACCACCTTTCTCACACAGGTTATAACTTATATTTCAACTTGAAACAGTGTTTTTTATTAATCTATTTTGACTTCAACATGCCTGCTAATGTTACATGAACACAGAACAATGGATGCAGGATGAAAGAGATTGGGTGAAGGAGACATGAAGAGAATGCATCTTGAGCATCAAGACTATATAATAAGCATTTGCATGCACCTGTTATCAATATCAATGCTAAATTACAAAGTTTTGATGTGACAAGGACAAGAAAAATCCATTAAATTGGAGAGGCATCTTCTGTTGATGCGTTTTCACTTAAGGGGTGACAATCCGTAATGTGGGGGATATACAGTGCCTATTTCTGGTACTTCTGTGTGTAACAGAGAAAGAAAGAGTGGAGGAAAGACAGAAACAGACAAGTGCACACGTCATGTGAGAGTCAGCAAGGAAACCACAACTGGGGACCACAGACTCATTCTCTATCTCGCTCTTGCACACACACACACACACGCGCACGCGCACACACACACACACACATTCAAATTCTCTCTCGAACACACAGACTCAAACACACACGGAGTGTCAGGCAATAGGGGTGATTAATTACACACCACATTTCAAACTGCTGCAGCACAACAATAATGAACTGCACACACTTTTACAGCCACTCTCTGCTCATATATTATTTTATGGCGCTGGGTGTCTTGGTGTGAGACACTCAAACAGCGAAACATGCTTTACTTTCCTCAAAACCTCAAAATAAATAAATTGTCATAATGTTCCCAGTGATCGTAGTACTATAAAAATACATTCTGTTTAACTTCCTATGTGGTCAAACAAGTCCCCCTTCGGGACATTTTTTTGTTATAGAAACCAGACGTCCACTTTTCCGCTACATTCTCTCTGTTTTTCTCATACTCCTCCTTTTCCTGTTGCAAGCAATCAATCCTCCTGACCCCACATCCTCACCCTCTCTCTCTCTCTCTCTCTCTCAGGATCCCCTCACCATTCTGTCACATGCTGCTTTCCTCCACTCTTTATCTCTCTCTATGGCTTCCAAGAGCCATAAAAGGCAGCATGGCCCTGTCCTGTAGTGTGCCAGTTTGTTAACCCTTTACTCACTAACAGACGAGATTATCTTAGGTCACAGAGGGGTGGCCAGTGAGAGTGCAGAAAAACAGAAACAAGGCCATATAAGAGCAACAAAATAGATTCTACAGGATTTGTGGAATAGTCACAAATCCTGACCCCCTTCAGACTGAATGGTGCTCAGCTGTGTAACACAAGCACTTTTTATTGGTTAACAATAGTCTGTAACCAACTTAATTCTAGGGCTCGACCAACAACAACAACAAAAAAAAGTCACAGATACCGATCTCAATTTTCGCTTTCGATCTCAAAACTCAGTTTATTTCTGCAGTCAAACATGAATTTTTTTTTTTGCCAGGTCCAGCAACTGTGTAGAAAAATGGGCAAATTTTACATTCATCAACCTATCTACCTACCTATCTTTGGTAATAAATCCATAGCATGCTTTAAACCTCTAGATAAAGGGTGGGCCTCTGAAGTGAATAAAGGAATATGTGATTAACACTTCACTTGTGCAGCAAAACGTCTAGAGCAGTGGTCCCCATTCCCGGGCCGCGGACCAGTACTGGCCCGTGGGTCATGTGGTACCGGTCCGTGGGCTGCACAGAAAAAATGTTGTTGGCTTGTTTTTATGAAAATGCTGTTAATAAAGCTGCGAGTACACATTGGATTTATATTGGGGCAGTTG
This sequence comes from Brachypetersius altus, assembly GCA_037974465.1. NCBI lineage: Eukaryota > Metazoa > Chordata > Actinopteri > Characiformes > Alestidae > Brachypetersius > Brachypetersius altus. The sequence goes on along the minus strand of JBBPDB010000017.1, from coordinate 13,073,552 downwards.
GGTGGCCTAGTGGTTAAGGCATCCGCCCTGCAACCAGAAAGTCCAGGTTCGATCCCCAAGACCGC
>JBBPDB010000017.1:13057190-13073387 GCA_037974465.1 Brachypetersius altus | reverse complement strand
GTGCTGCATGTACAACAGTAGATAATGAATCTTAAATGATGTAAGTACAAATCGTTCCAAATGAAGCTGGATTTCCTATCTGCACAAAAGGGTTAAGCATGATAGCTAATGGCTAATATTTCCAAGCATCATACTTCCATGGAGGGAAAAAAAATCACAACAAAACTGCTTGTCTAAATTAATTGGTGTACATTTAGACATATTTTGTGTATACAAAATGTGGAGTATTGGGATAGGGGAGTATTTTTTCTTTTGTTTTATGCCAGTTAATAACCTATCTAGAAAGCAATTCACTCTCAAATCATGATAGGCTCAGCTTAGTCTCGGGTGTGATCCACAGTAATAACTGCTTCGACGCTGGATTGTAGGTTTCCTCACATTAACTGCTCATTTCAGGTCGTTCCACAACATTTCTATTGGCTTCAAGTGAGAACTTTATTCTTCTATCTTGGGTAGAACATCTTGTGTGTTTAAGGGTCTTGCTGTGTAAACCACTTTCCCCAGGGATTCAGATCACAGACAATTCGACATTTTCCTTTAGAATTTAATGGTTGATAAATTATGTCATGTCATTCTGACCCTGGAGTTCCTTTTGGAGGAGAGTGGCTTTCCCTTTGCAACACTGCAGCCTATTGCTGCTCTCCTGATAGTGAACACTCATGAACACACACAACTCTGATTTCACTGCCAAGTCACTCACATATTTAATATCGGATCCTATTACTAAGTAAATAAATGACCAAGCAGAATATGTGTCTCATTTGATTAACTGGGCACTCCTTATCAATTTTTAAAACTTGTATGAACATCTAATGATGCTTTAGGCTGTTCATCATTAGATGTGCACATGTTTATTTATTGAGAAATAAAGAAAAATTCTGAAGGGTTCATACAACACCAAGACTGCACTTAAGGCACGGTGTAATGTAAAGGTTCACTTTTACACTCCTTAAATCTTAGTACAGAAAAAAAACCCCAAATCATGACAAGAGAAAGGTGGACATAAGGTATTTTTATAAGAATCAGATTGACGCCATATTCAAGGAACATACATTTAAGACCTTTCATTCTAAAAAAAAATATTTTGTTATAGCTTTATTCCACAGTATTTATTTTCAATTAATGCTCTTCTAAGAGCGTTTAAAATGTGCAGTGTCGTACAGGACTGTTTAAAAGTTCTGACCTATGACTTCACATCTGTTCAGCTTGCAGGATCAACAGCACATAAGCAAACACACAGGGATAAACACGAGCTATGAGAGGGCTGCAGACTGGTATTCACAGGAGACACAGTTTCCCCATGTAATTTGGTATCTATTCAGCTATCACAGCACCCAAACAGGTTTGTTTCGTTACCATACACACGTGTAACAAAAGCCAGCAAAAAGCGCTTGGAGGCATTAGCATAAACAGGGCCTGATTGACTCAGCATCCAAGGCATTTCAAGAGACGTTTCACTCAAATGTTGCTTCTAAAAACAAATCGCTGCACAACACTCTAAATACAGGAACTACAGTAGATTACCACAATACTTAACTCCCGTACTCTCACACAAACACTTTACATGTCGTTTCTGTCCATGCACACTTCCCCTCGAGAATACTTCAGTGCACAAATGCAGACACAGCAAGTAAAGGAAAGGTGTAAAATTCCATTGAGGGTCTTAAGTCCATACTTCAAAAGAATTACTGCTACATCGTAGTTCCATCCAATACACAATAAAGGACATTTGAACATGTCGTTCAGCTTCACGGATGACTCAAAAGTTCTTGCTACAGGTTCTTGCTAAGATCACACAAGAAGTAGTTCTATTCCAGTGAACATCAGAAACACAGGCGCTGCACTCAGCATATTTCTACACACTCCAAACTGCTTCAGGCTTCAAGGTCTTAAGCATCTGAGTGCATTTCTAAGAGGGAAAAAAACATAAGGTATAGCACGGTCACTGTCACATGTTTCCTATTTTAGTTAATATTTTGTTTCCTATTTCAGATATTCACCTGCATGCTTGTGGGACGAGGTCAGCCTCAGGTTAATCGGGTCAATTCTACACAAATCAAGATGAAGATAAATAGAATTTTACATAACTTAATATCCCTTATGGAATTTATGTAGGGAAAAACACAAAATTATCATGCACTAATTCCATAAAATACAAAGTGCTCAAAAGTACAAAGCAAGAAAAAGAAAAACGGTCTGTCCATTACATCATCACAACTGCTTCATTACTATAATAAATAATGATTATAAAAATGAATATCCCAGAACAATATACAAGGAATGGAAGAATTAAAGGGTGATTTGCCGCCGCAGAAATGGGTGGGGGGGGGGTGTTGCGGGGCTGTGGTCAGGCAACTCCTTAAACTCCTTTTTTGTGGTCCAGAAGCTGGTGGCAAAAAATAATTAACAGCCTTACTATTATTAGTTTTTAATTACTGTGTCTTCAAGGAAATCTGTTTGGAACAAAATAACACATTAGACACATGTGGCTACTTCAATTCAACAGTGACTCTCATATCAGCATTTTGACTGCAAAAAAATAAACATTTAAGCTGCCTGATTGCATAATAAAAGTGCCACCACAGCAACAGGAGACCTACAACCAGAGTCTGGCAATTCATTTCCCTGATCAAGGCTCAAGGAATGATGCACACATGCTTTCCTCTCATTTTAACCTCTCGGACCTGATCCCAGTACAGGCAAATTAAAAGTCTCCCACAATTCCCACTGCCTGTTGCTATGTTACAAAGCAATACTGTTTATTGCTTATTTCACACATTATTACATTGATTAAAGCTGTGCTACCAGTGATAAAGTACTACCTTAAACTTAGAACAGAACGTTGACAAAACATAGGTTTTCATAAGATTAATATCACACTTTTGCATCTTATGCAAGTACTTACTATAAAGTGGAAAACATAGATAAAACAATTAAAATATCTGTTTTCCCCCTTTAATAAAGGAAAAGTAACAATTTGTCTCAAACAACAAAGACAAAACATTCATTTATTACCCTGGAGCAGTAACATGCGCTCATATGGCTTTACACTGTGCGCTAAATACATCATTTAGGTACAAAAAAGCACAAGTGTACAAGTCAAAAGTAACAAAACAGCTTTTAAGATATTAAATCATGTGCAGAAAGGCTCAGTAGCACATCTCGATAGATGCATCAACACAAAACCACGGACCACAATCATTCTCTGAGGACATGCAGCTCATACGGCAGGTGATTTTTCAGACTGTGCTGAAACTAACCACATTACATTACTAAGATTAGCCGCTGGAATGTTCACAGCAGCAGTGGCTCTCTTATTAGGAGCATGTAACTGCTACTTTGAAAAACAACATTCAGAAGTTCCACTGCAGTGTTAAATACATTATTGACCAATTAAAAACAACGTTAAAAGTCAATTAGCTCGAAGTATTCAATCTGTAAACCAAGCTTTAATATTTAAAGAAAATACCCAATAGCTCATCCAGGAAACTTATTCAAACACGGCTCACAGTCTAGTGAAATAAAACATTAAAAGGATGCTGCAGTCTAAGTAGGCATAATGTAAATCTACACACATCAATTTAATGCATTAGTTATTGCTTAAAACACGGTAGAGATGAATTATAGGTAGGCAGACTATTTCCTGCATTGGCAACTCTTGATGAACAGAGAATAGGCTCATCAGAAGACTGCAAGACAAAAAAGGTTTTCCATTAAATGTGGAGTGAGATTTAATACAATGGATTTTTTTTTTAATATGCTGGCTGAAAGTGTAAGGTAGACAGCAGCATAGAAAACTGAGCTGAGGCATAATCCATTCAGGTACAAGCACATATTAGAATATTACACAACCTGAAGCAATACGATTAAGAGATTTGCTCGCGTGTGACAACAATTCCTCCCTTGTTCGGTCGCTCCATTTGTCTTAATACGCTCTTCTAGATGTCATGGTATTAGTTTATGACAGCATGATAACAGGTGCAAAAGGTAATTCTAAAGGTCAGTGCAATGTGACGCATGAAACCGTGTGTCAGTAAAGTGTTACTTTGCATTAAGGGGGAAAAATTTAATTATCATCTTTTGTTTTTTAATTACACATTTACACACTTAAAAAGGACACACCACATAATACTGGATCCTTCTTGCACCTTTTTGTTCATGTTGTTTTGGTCACTGCAAATTGAATACGCCATATATAAGCTGAATAATGAGGTGTCTTTACATTAGAATTGTAATCAATCCAATTGTAACCAATCCAATCCATCAAGTCACATACTGAGAAATGCAGTTGTAAGTAATAGCAGGTATCAGAGTAGCTATAATTTATAAAATTAGTATAGCTTATATTATAAACATGACGTTCAAAAAATAATGACCTGAGCCAAAATAACATTGATTTATTGAAAATAGTTCCAATAATGTAAGCCCTGCTTTTATAACTTAAGTGCATTATTTGACAAATGTCATTCAGCAGGCCATATGTCACATACGTGAGAAGTATACACGTTTTGGCAATAGGCTCTTGTGTCTCCATGGATGAAAAAAAAAACCAATGGCTCATTTCTAGAAAAAATACTAATACACGATTCCGAGAGTACTGTCTACTTTGCCCTCAACCTTGCCAATTAAGGTTCAAAATTCAAATTAGCGGGTTTTGAAAATTTGAAAACCACTGGAAAGAATAACTAATCTACTCCAATCACACATCTACATGTTTATTTGTCCTAAATCCAAAACATATGGAGTGACACACAGTTTAATATCAAGCGAACAGGACTGAAACAGTTGCAGTATTTACTGATTGTAATCCAAGACAGGAGCACTTTATTTTGAGATGCACTGACTATATTTGTAAACCCCCCAGTTTTATGTGGATCAGGAGTCGCAGATTCAATCACAAGCAGGATTTTTTTGATAACTGATCTGTGAAATCTCCACAACAATGCGGAAACTACAAATATTCTTCCATTTTTTTTTGCTTTTTTATATATTTTTTACTCGTTTGGTTCTAAATAATTACAAATATTTAATATGATTTACTAAATAATTATCCAAACATACACTGAATTTCCAGTTATTGGCTGCTGTGCCCTCCTGTTCTCCTGTTTTTGTTTCATTCTTCTAAAAGCCCTATGCCGCCCAAACACCCTGCCCTTCTGGCAATGCAGCTCAGCATCTCGGGCGAGAATTACAGGCCCGACGGCTGTGGTTCGATGGGCTGAGATTTAATTTAAAATTCAGCTTAATACATTACCCTGGCAATCTGTGCATTCTGGAAAAGTCCTGAACAGGCGTCTGGTGCACGGCCGTCGGGACTTTTTCAGAATGCACAGATTGCTGGTCCGCCCCGTATACATTTTTGTTAAGGGTATTGTATTAAGCTGACTTTAAACCTCTCTCGCTCTCTCCTCAGCCTCTCTTTCTGTCTCCATCTCTTTTTCTATCTCTCTGTCGCGGCATCTAGGTCCGACGTCATGCACTGGACGGCCGTTCTGAACTCTGGACAGATTGCCAGTCTGCCCCATATACATTTGCATTAAGGGTAAGGTAAGGGTATTAAGCTGAATTGGCAAAAAAAACCCAGCAAATTCATGGAAACAGCAGATATCCTCCACAATAGATAATTCTTCATGCAATTTAGTGTTAAATTAAGAAAAATATAACTTACTAACAAAAATGAACGTAAATTGCATATAAAATATAATTGTGTAAATGTTTACTGCCCAGACAACACAAAGAAAGCTGCCTTGGGGTGGCTAATAATGCTTGTTTTCTTCTCTCGTTTTGTCCCTTTTAAAGCTCTATATTTTTATTACTGTAAATTAAACTAAAAGGCTGTTGATCTCTGCTTTAACCGGCGGGTCACTGCAACACAACTCGCTGTCGGATGAAGAATAAATTATCGAACTGTAAAAAACGATTGACGATTCCTCATACATTGTATTGTATTTTTAGTACTAAAAAATTGCTTATACAAAAGAAAATGACAGCGCAGTCTGTACAGCGGTCACATCAGTATTTACATTCTAGCACTGCAGTTCAGTGTAAACTGTACAGTACAGGTACGGTTTATCCTTACATTTTCGTTAAGGGTAATGTATTAAACTGAGTTTAAAATCCCCACGAAAACGCAGGAGATTACTGTATTGTAAACTCAGTTTTAAATGGTTTCAGCCATACTAAATCAATTACAGTACCATTCATTTAATCATCAAGCTATTCTCATCACATTTTCCCTATTCAGACACACAGCAGTAGAATATGTCTGGGAATTCTGTCGGTGCTGCATGTCAGACTCAGAATACCTGGGAATCATTGACTGTGAATAGAAAATGTGAAGTTCTTCACTGATTACAAAAAACATGCTGTTTCAAGCTCAACTCCTGCTGCTAGTGGATGCAGAGCATAAAGAACAGAACACGCAAAAACACCACAGAGTACAATAACTGCTGGACTTCTCTTTTTTAATATTTTCTTAACGATAATACTTGAACAAGCCCATCAACCCGAATGACTGCTGAACCACTAATGTTAAAGACAGGACGCCCACCACGTATATTTAATTGGTTTGGTATTTGGGCCATTTGTTTTCAGCGGGTGAGCTGGTATTATCCCAACTAAGAGGCTTTTATTTATGAGTGAAAGCCTCTTGAAAGAAACCGCTGCACACTAAAACAGAAAGTATTTTGTGTTGCTCATTGGCTGAGGAGCGCCGTCATAACCAAGAGTGACAAAATGGGTTCATTGTAGATTTCTGCAAATACAGTTTAGCCAGGTTCACTAAGGTAGTAATCCTTTATAGAGGCCTACAGGTTTATTCAATGATGAAACTCTACTTCCTTATTTAGATTATTAGTCCATGAGGAGAATCCTTGGGTGACATTTTTAGAGACAGTAACTAGTTAGGGGTATAAAGATTTTCATACAGTATTAAGGGGGAAAAATTTAAAACAGTGGCCTGTCTGCTGTAGTTAACATTTATTACCTTCCTATCTTATTGAACAGACCGAGTTGGAAGTCTTGCTACTTTACTAATGATTCAGTCAACTCACAATTTGATTTGACAGATGGTTCAGAGTTACATGGTTTGATACACTCAATATAATTCAACAAACTAAACCTGAAAACACATTATTTGAAGAAAAATGACTATTCAGTTGTGATACAATGCACAAACTAGACTAGAGAAAGCCAGGTAAGGGTAGTGTATGACTGGTACTGGTTCAATACTATTAACAATGCACTTACACAAAATATCATTTCTAGAGGGCTTGGCATTCACTGTTACATGTTCACCATGCATATTGCCACATTTCTGCTCTACAATATCATCTGTGCATTGCTGCTCCTCTATACAGTCCATAGTTAGTCTAACTGATTCACAATTTTAGTATTAATGCCATCCAAGTCCCCAATCATTGTTTTGGCTTACTGTAATGTTTTTAATGTGAGCAGCTCGTGCACAGCGAAACCGAGCAGCACAGCACACTGAGGAGCCGTACATGAAAGAGAATAGGGGATCCTTTGATACAGGGCTGCGCGTATCTCTCCTCATTGTAAAAAAATCGGGCTAGCATTCTCAATGACCAGCTCGCATCCATTCATCCATTCATTCTCACAGCCGCTCATAAAAGCAGATACGAGACGCCAGAGCACAATCTCACAATGAACAGCAACATACACACATTCTACTAACGTGTGAAAACGTATGACATTAAAATATGGATAAATTTACATTAGATGGACACGGTTGTCCCGCCCTCCGGGCTGTCTATCAAACGGGTATCACCATGGTAACAGTGCTCTACTCTTATCAGGTCCTGTTTATGATCACCATGTCAATCATAAAATAAATCCACATTTTTAAATTCAACTCAAGTGGAAAACCAAGTATTTTAAGGTGCTACGCTTAAATAGTAAAAAAAAAAAAAAGTACACCGCAATGTTAGCATTGCACTTATTTGCTACAGTAATGTTCCTGTGCTGCACTACTGTTTCTTGTCTATATTTTTTCTGTCTTATGTTTTATTCTTTCTTGTAGCATGCACGGGGTTTTTCCTAGTGATAAACACCCTTGTTTTAAATCATTTCTTTTAATCACAGAAACAGACGGTGTGTATGGATGGTACTCACGCTCGAAGTCAGAATCGTCCTCTTCATCGTCTTCATCTCCATTTGACTCCGTCTGCATCGGCTCGCCATCAAACATCACCCCCTTTCCTCCAGATTTAGCAGTGGCCCCAGACCCGTCCTGGCTCCTCGTGTCCCTCAGCCGGGTGAAATACTGCACGGCAAACTCCACCAGGTCCGGGGGCCTCTGGCGGAGCACCTCCACGGTGTAGCCCTGAAGTAACTCGGTCAGACCAACCGGGATCTCGATACTCATGGCTGCACGGCGGTGGCAATTATCCTGACACCTAACTACACGTATATATAATTCACTTTCTTAAGTGGATCGTACAAAAATATAAACAATCTTCTCCTTATCAGTCCATATAGCGTACTGAAAAACGACTGCTGTCACTGAAGCGAGCCGCCTCTGCCCTCAGGGGCTGAAATTAATTACCTAGGTGAAAATCTAATGCTGAAAACATACGTACAAATCCCCAGGAGGAATCAGCAGGAGTGCCAAGAGAAGTACAAAAATCCACAGCCTTACCAAACTAAAGAAAAATCCTCAATAAACGGCTGATCAATTGACTAAACTTACATATCAGTGTTTACGTAGTTTTGACCTTTTTTCAATCTACGTAGTTTTGACTTTTTTTTTAATCAAAAGTTTATCCAAATTTTCTAGCGGGTTAACGTGTCAAAACATGAAAGAGACAAAAATGTTTACCTTTCCTACGACGGTTCAGCCTCTCACGGAGTGTGGGATTAGCTAGAGAGCTAAAGAGGTTAGCATTTATAAGGCCAATGGATTACCTAGGTGGGTTGGCTGAGAAATATTGGTGCTTCAGTATCAAGTATCCAAAAGAATATCCGTAGACTGGGAAAACACAACACTCAGACGGGACTACGTTTCTATTCTGTGTCCTGTGACAACCATTAGCGAGCTGCTGTGCTGTTTTCTCGGGTGCTGTCAGAAGAACCAGCAGCAGGAGACTGAGCTGGCCGGGACTTTATCTCCCAGTTGGCAGATCCTCCTTGACGCTCGTTGTTTTCTTTTCTCGCTCGATCCTTTGCTCTTTTGACGCCCGTTCACTTTGCTAATGTAAGAACGAAAAGTTTTTGATTTCTGTTAACTCAGAGTTGCGAAAAGTTGTTCCAGAGAAGCTCAGCAGAGGTAGCTGTGTTGCAAGACTTGCCTTGCCCAAGAGGCCACCAAAGCTAGCTGCCGGGCTAAGAGCTAAAACTAGCTTGCTTCTGTTAGCCAGAGATAAAGAAAAGTGGGGAGGGGCGTGGGACAGGGTGGCAGATTAGGCTCGCCCGTCCTCAGAAGGCCAGTTTCACTTCAGACAGGGTAGTCCAATAAACCAAGAACCAGGGCATGAAAACGCCCCTGACCGACAACCTGCCAAGATAACTAGACACACAACAAGTCGGCTAGCCAAGCTACCAGCTAGCGAGCTAGCCCAACCAGAAGAAAACTACGAAAACTTTCTTCTTCGTATGGTTTCTCCTTCTCCACTCACAGCGCTGTGTTCGCACGAGGATATGCTTGGCCGTAATGCAACAAAAGCCTCTTAAATATTCACCAAAACGCTCTTTTCGCCGTAAAGCCCCTTCCTGCCTCTCGCCGAGGCGTGTTTTCTCCTTCTACTCCACGAGCCGGGCTTTGGGGGCGTGGTTACTGACTTACAGCGCAATATGATTGACGTCCAAGAGAACCAATCAAATTTCAGACAGCAAATAAAGAGGCGTTTCAGCGAGAACTTGGTAGAGGCTGATAAAATGACAGACAACCCTGTGGGGGGCGTGACCACATGCATACAGTGCGCATCGATTTTGATTGACGTCCAAGAAAACCAATCATATCTGAGACAGCCACGAACTGGGCGTTTCTGAGAGAATTTAGTAGCTGCTGATTAAAATGACAGCCTGTGCTGCACTGCGTGACCCAACGCACTCAAACGTCAGAGAGACATTCCAGCCGGCGTGGTAGAAGAGTGCTGAAAACCACACATGCACAACAGAGTAGACACTTTTCTGCGAGAAAATACAACAGAAGGAAAAAGGAGCTTCTCTAATGATGCAGCGGGTGGTTAGGGATCTGCCCCATGCGATCAGAAGGTTGCAGGTTCGAATCTCAGGACTGCTAATGGCACTAATGAGGTACCCTTGAGTAAGGTTCCCTCCCCACACACTGCCCCCGGGCTGCCTGCCGCTTCACTTGGTGAATAGGTTAAATGCAGAACAATTTCGTGCTGATCATACTGTGTGCTGTGCTGTGGTGTGCTCACGCGTGACAAACGGACACTTCACACATAAGAGTTTATGTTCTTGAGGAGCAGTAAAGCTGCAGTAGACCGCAGGTAATTACAGCAGTCTGGGTTATTGATTAATAGGCTGATTGTCTAAGGGTAGGATATCCATCACGACCCATTTCTCGGGATACCTAGAAGGGTTCTCGGTTGAGTCTATCTACGTAATACAGCGTGCCTGCTGGTGTTGGATTTCCCTATTGCGTGTCACGGCTAGAGCAAATATAGAGCAGCCTTTTTAATCTCGGGCTTCTTCACCTGGAGGGCACAGGTAAAGCCTTAGCCATCGTGTTCCTACCTGTAAATCCTCCGTCCACTTCTGCCCCCCACCCACCCCCATATGGATCCAGCTGCCCCCTGGTGGCTGAAAGTAAATAACATAATGCCTGAAGTATAAGTTTGCCCAAACTACTACTACTTTATCGGTGTGTGTGACAAACCACATACCCGAGGGGACAACGTTACAGAAATTAAATTATACTGTCTATTCTGCTGAATACAGTATTGTACAATATTACTGTGGATAACATGTGAAGCTTTTTTGGTGCATTATGATTCAAAATGTGCTGCTACTAAGCACCTGCAAACACACACACACACACACACACACACACACACACACACACACACACACACAGTGAATGTATATACATGCACACAAACTTTTGTATTTACACAAACCCTTGTATCATATTTGTAAAGTGTCCATTTTTACATTATACTGTTCTGTGGTATAGCTTTTATTCTATTGGTTGCATCATTTCTACTTTCTTCTTTTGTTCTATCCACTTTGCTGCTGTAGCAATGCAAATTTCCCACCCATGGGAGTAAGAAAGGTTTATCTCATATTATTTTATTCTGTTCCAATGTCAAATATCGGCAGTCTGTGAGGACGCATCCACATAATAAAATAGCTGTGCTATTGTACACTGTACTTTGTACAAAGGACAATAAAACTTGAAAAATCTTGAAAAAAATTCTTTTTTTGTCCTTTTTCCTAAATGTAGTACAAGATAGACCAAAGCAAGGACAAATCTGGATTGGGCCTCCAAGAGCCTGGAGGGATGCCCATCAGAATTAGGGCAGGCCATCACTCGGAGTAAAAGTGGAGCAGTCAGGTACTGAGGGAAGCATAAAGAACCTATGTAATGGAAAAACGAATTTTCCTTACTTTTTAATGAAAGAGTTTGATGCAGCATTTTCCAGGTCATAAGTACAACTCATTGGATTTATATTGAAACCAGAGAATGAAGAGTGACTCTGACTTTAGAGGAAAAGAGGGGCCTATTAATATATTCATATAAGGAGATCTTCGTTGTCCTTGTTATTTGACAGAGCGCTGAGATTCTTCTCTCTAGTTGCAACATCTTACTCAGCTGTGCACAGCTGTTGCAAACAGCTGGAGTTCTAAGTAGAGGCATCAGTTTAACTGTTTCAATTTCAGTTGTTTCAGTCAGTGCGAGAGCTCAAATGGGTAAAAACAAAATAAAAAAGCATCAGAAGGATGAGAGAAGCCCATGCGAACAAGGGTTAGCATGGAAACCTAAAAACAAGGATAAAAAGCTACTAAATTTAGATGAAACCTAGACTGAAAAAGCCAAAAACAATCCAAATCAACTCAGCTTAATGAATCACATGTTTAAATACACATACATGTATGTGTGTGTGTATGTGTGTGTATGTATCTATGTAACGTGTTTGTACTGTATAGTATTCCAAGTATTCCAGTATTCCAAAAACTTTCTAGTAGTCCAAAAACTTCATGTCCCACAATACCTTACAAATAAGTCAAACATGTAATATTCGTCAAATTAGTAGTGGCTGGCATAACATGTTGAAATCACCACTAATTCACTTTTTTGCACGGCTCACGAATTCAGTGTTCAGCAGTTTAACTCTCCCCTTTAAATGTGTTTCACCCTGAGTTGCTTTTCAAATGAAGTGCAGAGCACTGCAGCCAGTCAGAAGAGCTCATTTACACACACACACACGTCTTAAATGTGTGAAAACCTGTCTTTATGGAGCTTGCTTTGTGCACTTCACCAAACTGTATCCACAAAGTTAGAAGCATGGCGTTGTCCAAAATGTCTTGGTCTGCTGAAACATTAAGATTGCCCTTTAGTGGAAGTAGGGGACCACCTGAATTCAGTAATGAACAGGTTCCAATACAGTACTTTCATACAAGATTGTGGTCGAGGAGTGCCTTTACATCAACAGTGAATCAACAAGTTAAAACATTTTAACACTTAATTCTACAGGCGTGAATAAAAGCTACAGCAGTCATTTGGATCACTGTGACACCACAGCAAGATGGAGACTAGTTTTCACCCCAAACATATTGCCAGTGTGTGCTGGTGGGTTTTTCCTATTCCTTGTGTGGTAAGAAGGCACCATCTACTGTTCACTTTAAAAAGCTGCAAGCAACTTCAAACTACTGCCGGTGTGGATTTACTTAATGTCACTGAAATTACTTGCTTTATATGTTTACCTTATCTTAAAGACAACATAATCACATCAACACAAGTTGCCGTAAGTAAATTGTTGGTGACATTTAATTCACATGGAGATTGTTATTATTATGGAAATGAAAATACTGAAACTTTAGAATGAAGTTATAAGCCTCATGCTATGGAGGTGTTTCTCAGTTCTAATAGTCTAGCCCACATGCACTACAGCTCTGTGTTCTCATTTCTAACTCACTTGATCCAGGTAAAACATGTTGATGTGCAATGTGTCTAGAGAAACGTCTTTACTGTGGTGGTGATAGGAGCCAGACGTCTCAATGTCTACAAAGCCATATTTATTTACCATCCAACAAACTGTAGGGTTTAATAGTGAATGTTGGTAAAATAGCAGTAACTATATAAAAGGATTCATTGGGAATTATTATACCGCAACCGGCAGTTTATGTACAAACATGTAATAAACTTTAAAGAGGCATTAAATGTTCTTAGTGTCCACCATGGTTTGGCAAGTTCCTCTAAAATGGAACAGCTACTCTTAATTTTTACATTGTTTACATTACCTTTTGGTTTAATTATGCAGACATGTGGAATTTCCCTTTAACACTATGACAGGAACAAGGACCAACACAGAGATCTTGTAACAGTCTTCATTTATTGATCATTTATTGAACTGGCCATAGGAAGTCAAATTAAACAATCACAACATTGCTTTTCAGTATTATATTACAGTATGTTAGGATTTAAAAAAAATATACATGCATATACAAACAGTAGTCCGTAAAACATTTCTGCATCTGGCCTCATAGACACAGGCTTCAAAATATGTTGTGTAAGTCTGAAGGAGTTCACATTATGTTTTGCAGTGTATCTGCCTATAGTCTTGTAACAGAGTGGATTTCAAAAGAGCAATGCAGAGCTTTTTGTTGCTGGTTGCTAGTGGTGGTTTACCATCCAGCCTATTAGTTTTAGTGTGATGTAGTGATGTCAGAACTTACGTTCACTACATCACACGAAAACTTCTAATGTACTGAAGCTGAATGCAGAAGTTCATCCAGCTAGCTAAGGATGAAAGTAGTCTGTATTCAACATCAAAATTTAACATGGCATTAGAGCTCAAATTTATGTGTGCAAGGATCGATGCCATCATATAGAGCGTAATGAAATCTCACATAGCAGTGTACAATCAACTCAATTCATTTCTTCGAAATACACTCTTAAAAATAAAGGCTCCTAAATGGTTCTCGAAAAGTTCTTTACACTCCCACATCTCATTTATGCAAATGGTTCTTTAAAGAACCATTCGTTTAAAGGTTCTGCATGGAACCGACATATTTAATTCACTGCAAAGAATCCTTCAAAATCATTTGTTGAAAAGAATCCTTCAAATTCCTTCATTCCAAAGAATGCTTCAAAATTTAGGCTCCTTCACTTTCAAGATTGTCTCTCTAGCAACATTGTTGGAACATGTTTGCAGAGCTTCTTGATTACGGAAACAGTCAAAAGTCATAGAGGATCATCGCTATTCTTAATTGCTGCACAAAATGGCATCACCCTAGCCTTTTCATGTTTTTAGGTAACAATTTTTTTTCCTTTTTATTCTAATTTGTACATCAAATGGGATATCAGGTCAGTGCTGAGTATTATGTTGTGTGTAGCTGTTTAACATGGTGAATTTATTTGAACTAAAAGACTTTCTCCCTGAGACCAGATGAAGGTGCAAGAACAACTTGCACTACGTGCAACACTGCACAGGGAAGAACGTTCACTCGCTGAGCACTGGGTAGTGACCATGTGACCCATGTGGAGAATGACCATTTAGGTACCTCCCAACAATCTGTATATACTACATATATGCATACGTGAGGTCAGCACCAGCTGAGAGTGTCCTAATAAAACGAGGCCCGTTTTGCCAGAAGGGTCACAGTACAAAGATCACACTAAAATAACTGAGCAGGAAAAAATATGAGTACACTCAACAACAGCTTAATTTCAATGGACAGATTTAAAACTTGCTGTCATTAAATCTTCCAGCAGTACAGCAAATTACATCAGCTCTTATAAATATGTAATATTCTGAAAATATATTCCAATATATTCTATTTGCATTTTGGCAAATGTTGATGACGTATTGCGATGCATGTCATTTTCTCTGTGGGTGGAAGCAAAAAAGGAGGCATTTGTGTCCCTGAAAGTATCAGTACATCACTATTGGATATATCAGTATGTTTCAAAACGACACAACTGCAAACAGCTCATTTTCTCCTTCCTTGCGACAGAGAGTACAGCATTTCAGCACTGTTCCAAATCATCAAAAGCCCAGTAATTTTTAAGAGCTTAAAATCACTTGCATTCCGCTTTATAATGCTACAGTGTCATCTGGAAACCAGGGCCAAATAATTTCAATCATTTTTTTACAGATTTTTTTTTCCAATGTTTGTGTTCTTCAGGTTGACTTTGATTTTGTTGTAAGGTTTCCTCTTGAACAAAGAAGGCTATACTCCTGAAATTAGTAACATTCGTATTTTTTTTTTCAGTTGAAGCCGTCTCCAAGACTATTTACATTCTTGTGCAAATATTCTTAAAAAGTTTAAACAAGACATTTCAGTGCCCACACATCTCCTACGCCTGTTGTTCTTAAGAGGCCGTAGAGGTTAGGCCAGCAGGCTTCATAAAAATGTTTACAGAAATAATGAGCTATTATTTAAAATCTATGTAAAATATTTTGTTGTAAAAAGTGTCCCTCATTTCACCACTAAAAGGCCTCTAAGAGGATTAGAAGCAAACCTCTGTAACAAAAACACTTTTTCCTACACAAGTACAATTCTGTAAGGTGTTGTATTTGACTGGGCCTGTAACAGTTCACATTCTCCACCTATGAATGCCAAGTAACCCCTGCCTGAACTGCCACCTCATCCTTAGGCTATAAACGATGTTAAGAACTGTGCAGACGCTGATGTTATAGACGTTGAAGTAACACAGCAGTCCACACAGAATGATATATCAGTAACATTGCACATAAGGGACGTTACATTTCCAGACTTCACACGGAGGCGTCAACTGCTAATAGATGTATTCACATTCAGCATCCTGACACAATGTTGTAAAACAATCACGGCCACCCCAACCCCCATATTAAAGAACTGAACAGTCTGTAGCCTTTGGAACAGTCATGAGTCAAAAACAACTAGACAAGCCAATTGAAGGCTCAGCCAGTTCGGAGTCAATTATTGTCAGTAAAGCGTCCAATTATCGCTTACAGCAATGTGTCTTGTGTATTTGCAATATTTGTAGTTAGTTAGCTGGATATA